>QTSX02006636.1:0-115733 GCA_014839935.2 Entomophthora muscae | reverse complement strand
GTCCAACTGAGGCAGATTGACGTTAACATCACAATGTCCCAGGAAGAGTCAGTTGTAAACACTGATGAGACTAACTGGTCCTGGTATACAACATAACCCTTGGGGATGTCCCCATTAGGGATGGGGAAGAAGGTTTCCTGGTGTGGTGTAGTTATACAGCCAGCACTCCGTCATTTCTTGGGGGAATTTTCTTATAGGTGGGTTATTAATTGAACCTACTGCTGCTACCACTGTTATAATTTAACTAATAATAGTTCAATATTTGATTGATAAAGACAATAGTCTAATAGAAAGAACAAGAATAGGAATTCAATGATCTTTATTTAGAGAATAGTATGGATATATACTATATTGAGAAGCCACAAGTCCACCAGTGGATGGCACAGTAACAGGTTCAAAATAGGCTTTGGGTTGGGAATAACTTGAGCAAAGGATCAGTGTGTCAAATTGGCAGCACTCCTAATTAGGAGATAGTTCCTGCAATTTGACATTTAACTCTGATTGAATCATACCGTTTGTCACATTGTTGGGTAACTCATTGAGCTCCCCCTGTGTATTGTGAGATACATTAGAAGGTGGGAGATTAATATTGATTGCAACACTCAGATTCTGTGGTACTGTAAATTCAGACTCCTTATTGTAAAAATATAGGATTGTCAAATCCTACGTCAAAATATTGAGTCACATTTGTGGTTTTCCTTTTTTAATCAACTCAATTTCTTTGTATTTTATTTGGATATTTCAAATTGAGGGAAATCATAGACATTTTGCAAATTTAAGTCAAATGCATATTTGAAGTGGAAAAAATTAATAAACTGTAATCATATTTAAATTGTTTTAAGCCATCCATTGTTTTCATTAAGTTTACTATGGTTTTTGAAACTGCAGGATTTTTAAATGCAGTAACCAAATTTTAAATCACAAAGAAATCCACTAGTAAGCTCAAATATTAATTTATAGAACAAAAATATTAATTCAATAGATGTGTGGTAAACTAGGAAACACTAACCCAAATTGAGAAGCTCCACTAGGACTAAAATTAAACAAAAAAATTAATTTTAATGACCATTTTTACACACAAAAATCAAATCAAATATAAAATTGCCTAAAATAGGCTATAGTAAAATATTGCACACTTCATGTCAGGAATGGCATTTTTTCTCTTCCCAAAACTTAAGGGCTGTAACCAAATTCAAACCCTGGTCAAATTGGATTGCAGGCCACCAGCCCTGAAGTCCAGGAGCCTACACACATTTTTCAAGATGAAGTCTCTCATGATTTGACCCACAGATGCCCTTTTATGCAAAGAACCTTGTGTAAAGATACCAGCAGTGGCTCTAAAAGAGCACCACAACTACTTGCTAATTGAAGGCAAAGAGGACCCCACTATTGGCCTGATGAGCTGATGCCAGCCTTGTTAACTAAGAAAACCCTGCCAATGAAAAGGGTGCTAGTCAGCAGACCACCCCCAAGAATACTGCTCCAGAACAGAAGTGTCTCAACTTTTCTGATGGATTTGACCAATGAATGTCCTACCTGTGTCTGTGCTGTTTTGCCGCCCCAAAACCCAGGCATTCTTCCCACCCAACTTCCCATTTCCCAATTTTTAGAACTCCAATTATTAGAAAAAAGTCTGGTAGAGGGGTACTATATTAACCCCTAGACCCTTGGCCAGACTTTATTGCCATTTTGAAATAAAGTTTATAAGATATTGGGTTTCCAATTATTGCTGTATTTTATCTTAGTGATCTGCCAGTTAAGCTCTAAATCCTCTGACCCTCCTACCGCCCTGCCAGCTAACTGTTGTCTGCAAGGTGCTCCTTACAGGCCTGTTCACTTTACTGAGTACCCTTTAAGACCTGAGTACAGATAACACACTACTGAGAACATTTTAGAAAGCAATTCCTTGGTCTGTTCTAAAGAGTTTATCAGATTTACCAGAAAGGGGTCTTGTCATATTATTGAACCTTGCCTGTCCTGAGAAAAAATAATTCACTCCCTGCCTACCAAATAAGCTTGGACCCCCTGTTAAGGAACCAACCTTGGACAGCCAGCCTGTCTTTTTCTGGGAACATACAGGCTGTGGGTTTTGCGGGCAGAGCCCACCACAAGATTGATGCTAACTTAATAAGATAGGTCATCAATTTTCTCACCCAGGGCCATGGGCCAGTAGCTGGGATTATAGTGTCAATTAGCCCAATGAGGTTGATGTACACTATCCCAAACAGCTTATTTGTGTGGTCCATTGGAAGTACATAAGCAGACATAAGTATTGGTTTAGGGTTGATTGGTGGCTCTATATCCAACTGGTACACAGACAGGAAGTTGTATCTATCTCAGAATAGACGGGGCTTAGTTATGTGCCAAGGGCCTTGTCTATTGTATCTGTTCAGCGCTTTTGTTTGGGTCAAGGGATATCACCCTATTATCTTTCAAAGGTGAATTCTTTGTATTTAGGCTTTAAAAGATACTACATAAAGTAGACAGGACCAAATGGGGCGCCTGGTGGACAATAAACTGCAAGTGGAGGGGCAGGTAGGTCAGAAGGATTTGAACTAAGTTGGTGAATAGCAAAGATAAAATAGTGAAATAATTTGGGAAATCAATATCTCATAACCTTTTATTTAAAAATGGAAATAAAGTCTTGGTGCAGGGTCCACAGATCTATATATTACCTCACTGCCAAACTTTACATCTACTATGTGGGGCTCATCATAGGGCCAGGAAATATGAGGTTGGGTGGCCATGAAGACTGGGTTTTGGAGCAGCAAAATGGCACTGTTGCTGGAGAGTTGTTCATTGGCTGAATACTCAGAAAGAGTTTCTCAACTCTTCTGTTACTGAGCAATCTTTTTAGATGTGACCTTCAGGTCTGTGTTTTCTTCAGGTGAGGGGTCTTGATTGGCTACCAAGGTATAATTCAAGCTCATTAGGCCAATAGCGGGGATCTCTTTATCTCCATTAGACAATTTGTTGTGTTCTCTACTGGGTACCATCATTGGCAAATTTATGTTGATCCCATCTCTTTCTTGAGCATTTGCAGTCTGGGCTTGAGAGGATTCAATCCTAAAAAATGTGGGCAGTGTTGTAACTGTGCTGTTTTAGTAGAGTTAAAAGGGGGAAATATTTGGAAACTAGATAATTATCTTTATTTGGAGATATGAATTATATAGTTGTACTGAGTCATCTTAAGAGGAACATAGTTATGTAGATCATTTGGTTGGATGTGAAGGGGGGTGGCTTGTTCCTGGTAAAGGAACAGGCGCCAAATTGAGTCATCCACTGTATAGGATTATTGTTTGTTCATGTTGTTGCTATTGGAAATTTGAGTAGACTTCCTTGTTTGGGCACAGGTCACAGGTAAGTTGAATTATGGGTCACAAAACCGTTTAGTCAGAAGCTTGTTGGTAGGTTAATCATGCTGTTTCAACACCCCCCAACTGAAGGTCAGCCTTGTCTTGAGAGAGGTCATTGGGGAGGTTGTCAGGAGCCTGGGCGCCATACTGGACCAGTTACTGCTCAGTTGCGGGTAGCGCAGCCTCTTGTTGCTTCTGTTGGGCCTTACAAGGCTGTAACTAATTGTGGTATAAGACCTTTTCTTTCTTGTGCTTGCTGAGTCCTTGTACCAGGTAAGTTTTGTTTTCATTCACCTTTAATATGATGATGGGTCCTACTTTTTTGGGCTGTAGCCTGCTTTTGTCTGCATTCATTACCCAGACCTTGTCCCAAACTTTGTGTTTGGTGTGGATAGGAACAAAGTGTCTCAAAGACGTCTTTCTTACTTCTCTATCTGGTCACTATTGGCTTGTACTACTTGGGGTGCTGAAAAAGGGATAACTTTGTTGGGCATTTCCAACTTTGGCCCCATAAGGGCTTGGATAATGTTGGGCTGTGTGCCATATACGGGCTCAAAGGGGATCTTTTCAATGGATCTGTTTACCTGGGTGTGGCATACAAGGAGTGCAGTTGGTAGTTGCTTGGCCCAGTCCTCAGGTCTCCTGGCTGTGATCTTGACAAGGGCTTGTACTAGACTGCCATTTAGTTGCTCAACCTGGCCATTGGCCTGAGGATGGTAGGGTGTGGTTACGGTGTGTTTGACTCCATTCTTTGTGAGATAAACATTGGTGCTTTACCAGGTCAATTCCTTGCCTTCATCTGTAATCAATAATGTGGGCTTGCCAAACTTGCTAATAATTTCCTTCCCAATGAATCATTGGACGTTGTTGCCATTATGTATCTTCACGCTTGTGCTAATATCCAGCAAGTGGCAAAGTCAATTGCAGTGATGATATACTTTTGTCATTATGTCTTCCCGGCATTGGCCTGAAAATTTTGAGGGCCCACACATTGAAGGGTAGTTGAGAACAAATTGGCAACACAGATTTTGGGGGTATTGTCTTTTGCAAACTTTTTGCATACTTCACATTGCTCAAGGAACTCCTGTAAATCTTGGTACAAGGCTGGCCACCATGCCTTATGATTAAGGAATTCATAGAGATTTTGGCTCTTTGTATGGCCCAAGTCTTGATGGTAACACAGGATGATGTCAACACTTTGATGTGTGTGTGAGAGAAGGGGGCTAAACTAACTAAGTTTGGCTCTCATCCTGGAGGAAAGATTCACCAGGACACCATCAAGTGCAAGACTGGTATAGCCGCTTGAAGTGGCGTCCACAAAGAGGACACAGCATATAGTTAGGAAAAGTAGGAGTCTAACCCCATCAAGATCATCCTGCCAACCAACCACAGAGCACGTTTGGGCGTGGGCTCTTGGATATCCAAACCTTCTTCTGCAACCTGAGAAACTGAGACCTCAGAGAGGAGAGGCATTGGGGGAGCCAAGCTTGGGGACATTGAGGGTATCAAAACAGCAGGCTTAACCTGCCAGCAAGGTTCCGCCTAAGCGGGTTTGTGACCCGCAATCTGATTATTCAGTCACCCAAAGCCAAGTTAGGAAGACAACTTGGATTTCCATATACAATAACATGAACATAAGCTGATCCTCCCCGGTTGGTAACTTGTTTTGGCGCTTGACTCATTACAAGGATCAAGCCACCTCCTTCAACATCCCATAGTGGGATCAACACTATCATGTTCCTACTATCCACAATTCACAATGACTATATAAGGCATATCTCTCAATAAAGAATATTATCTAGTTTCTAAATATTTTTCCCCTTGTAACTTTGCTAAAAAAGCACAGTTACAACATTGGTAGAAGAAGTAGGATCTCCATCCTACCTTATCTTGCAAAATTCTGCCTGTTGCCCATACTTGCTGCGGCCAAAAAATCATCAATAGAATCATGTCTGGCCTTCTGCTAGACTGGACCCGTACACGCCTGGTGCCGAGATACCCAATGGCTTTGTCCTCTACCAGAACATGGTGATACCTCTTCCCACCTTCAATGCCCTGTAAGCACAAGGATTCTTCCAAGCACCCACCGCCATGTCACAGGCAATTAACAAAAGCACCCTATGTCATAACTGTGCTGTTTTAGCAGAGTTACACGGGTAAAAATATTTAGAAGATAGATAATAATCTTTATTGCAAGATAGTGATTATATAGCTATTGTGAATCAATGATAGCAGGAACATGATTGGTGATCACATGGCTAGAGGAAAGAGGGGGTGGCTTGATCCTGATAATGAGCCAAGCGCCAAATCAAGGTATTCACTGTGAAGGTTCATTATCTGTTCATGTTGATGGATTTGGTAATTTGATTTGACTTCCTATATGGCTTTGGGTGACCGGGTAATTGGATTGTAGGTCACAAACCCACTTGGTTGGAACCTTGCTGGCGGGTCAAGCCTGCAGTTTTAACACCCCCCCCCCGGCTGAAGGTCAGCCTCCTCTGAGGACAGGTTGTCAGGGAGGTTGTCAGGAGCCTGGGTGCCATATTGAACCAGTTTTTGTTTGGTGGCAGGTAGGGCGGTTTCTTGTTGTTTCTGTTGTTCTTTGCAGGGTCATAGGCGGTTGTGGTGTAGGGTCTTGTCTTGCTTGCGTTTCCCAAGCCCTTGCACAAGGTAAGTGTTATTGTTGTTTACCTTTAGGATTATTGCTGGCCCTACTTTTTCAGGTTGTAGTTTGCTTTTGTCAACATTCATGACCCAGACTTTGTCCCTGACTTCATGTCTTTGGCAGATGGGAACAAAGGTCTTTTGTAAGTGTTCCTTTTCTTTGGCTGCTTGTTTGCTGTTGGCCTCTATTATTTGAGGGTCTGAGCAAGGGGGAACATGACTTGGAATTTCCAGTTTGGGTCCTATCACTGATTAGATGATATTTGGCTGTGTGCCATATACCAGTTCAAACAGGCTTTTTCCAGTGGATCTGTTCACTTGGGTTTAGCACACAAGTAATGCAGTTGGTAGCTGCTTATACCAGTCTTCAGGTCTCCCGGCAGTGAGTTTGGCTGGGGCTTGCACGAGGCTACCATTAAGCCGCTCTATGCGTCCATTGGCCTGTGGATGATATGGTGTTGTGACAGTGTGTTTGACCCCATTTTTGGTGAGGTACATGTTGGTGTCTTTGGAGGTCAGTTCTTTGCCTCCATTGATTATCAGGAGTTCTGGCTTTCCAAACCTGCTGATTATTTCCTTGCCAATGAATTGTTGGATGTTGTTACTGGTGTGTGTTTTCACCGCTTGGGCTACTGGCCACCTTGTTGCAAAATTGATGGCTGTGATGATGTATTTTTTGTTGTTGTGCTTCCCTGGCATGGGGCCCACAATGTCAAGAGCCCATACTTTGAACAGTAGTTGGGTTTGAATGAGGAGTACAGACTTAGGCAGGGTTTTGCTTTTGGCAAACTTTTTGCAGACCTCGCACTGTTCTAGCACTTCCTGGACATTGCGGTATAAGTTTGGACACCAGGCTTTATATTTTAGGAATTTGTATAGATTTTGGCTTTTAGTATGTCCAAGATCTCTGTGGTAGCAAAGAATGGTATCAACTTGTTGATGTGTGGGGATGTAGGGAATGGTCGTGCCATCCGACATTTTTTGATGAAGGGTTCCATATACATCAGCAAAGAGGTGTTCATTCTTGATGACCGTTTCTTTGGTGATATTGGTTGTGCCTGCAGGGAACCCTTTGTCTTTTGTATGTAGCACTATGAGAGGCCAGTCTGGGTTGAGCCCATTCTCTCCCCTAAAAGCGCGGACATACAGGTGGGACAGGGTGTCCGCCATGGCAAGCTTGGCCCCAGGCTTATACTGGATGAGCATGTTAAACCTTTCTAAGATTTACATCCACCGCTCTTGGTGGCGTGACAGGTTTGCTTGTGTCTTGAAGTAGATGAGCAACTTATGATTGGTTAGTGCTGTGAATTCTTTCTGCTGTTCCAGGTAACAGCGCCATTTGACTAGGCAGTGTACAATGGCCAGCAGTTCTTTGTTGTGGATTGGGTATTGACACTTGTCATCTGTCAGTTTGTGCAACTTGTAGGCTACAGGCAGGAAGTCACCATCACTATTCTTAATTTGTAGTACTACCCCAATGGATGCATCTGAAGCGTCAGTTTCCATCTGGTACTCTCTGTCTTGTTTGGGGTATTGTAAGATGGGAGCTGTTATGAGCTTTTCTTTGAGACGTCTAAAACAGAGGTCACATTAGGGGGTCCATATGGACTTGGACTTGGCGCCTGTTATGGTGGACAAGGGGGCGGTCAAGATGCCACAGTTGGGTATGAAGCGTTGTACATAGGCCACCATTCCAAATAAGATGCAGAGTTCTGATTTGTCCTTGGGAGGTGGAATTTTGCAGATGGCTTGTATCTTCTGACTGTTGGGTTTGATGCCGTCTTTTGAGACTATGTGTCCCAAGAAGGGTAGTTGCTCTTTTAAAGAACTGGCACTTGGAGGGCTTGGCCAACAGTTTGTGCGTATCAAGGTTGCAAAGACTTCCTCCAGGTCTTTGTGGTGCTGTTCCACTGAGGGGCTGTAGACAATAATATTGTCCAGGTATACTAAGGCGTGTTTGCCTATGTGTGGCGCAAACACTTCATTCATGAAGGTTACAAAGGTGGTGGCTCCTCCCAAGGCGTCAAAGAGATCATCAATTAGTGGCAATGGGTAACAATTATTAATGGTGACTTTGTTCAAGGCGCAGTAGTCTGTGACCAGGCGTAAGATACTGTCCTTTTTAGCCACAAAGAATACAGCAGCCCCAAAGGGAGACTGTGAGGGGCAGATAAGTCCTTTTTCCAGTGCCTCCTTGAGATAGGCGCACAGGGCGTTATCCTTGTTTGGGGTCAGTCTGTAGATGGGGCGTGCCTTGGGTACAGCCCCCCTGAGTTGGATAGAGTGTTGGATGTGTTTCTCAGGGGGTAGCCCAGGTAATGGTTCCTTGAAGATTTCTGGGTGACGGGCCACAATTTTGAAATCCTGAGGTGTAGTGGTGTCCTGGTGGTACTTGAAAAGTATGATCTTGTACTAACAGGAATCCCAGTTAATTACCTTGAGGTTCTCCTTTTTGTACAGGGTCTCTGTGATGCGTACAAAGACGTGGTCTTATAGGAATTGGTCTACAGAGTCTGGGTAGATTTGGTGGTTGACACCTTAACGCTTGATGGTCAACACTGAGGTTGTCCAGTCCACGTGGGGGTTGTTTTTCTGTAACTGGTCCAGTCCCAGTACAATGTCAAACTTAGGGAAGTCAATGACAGGACCTTGGATGGTGGAGTGGAGGTTCTCAAACATGACAGAGAAGGGGGAAGTTTCCTTTGTCACAGCAATGTGGTGTTCATCAGGCAGGACCATGTTTTTAATCTGCTAAGGATTAGTGGCCAGCTTGAATTTATCCACAAAGCTGCTGTTGACTAAGGTTCTATCTGCGTCCAAGTCCAGGAGTGCTGAGCCTGTGTAACTGCAAAAGCAGAAAGGGTAAGACATCAATTTATTAAGATGTCTGGCAATGGTGTATAGTACTGGGTCTTCTGAGGGTACTTGGATCATTGGACATTGGTCCACGTCCTTGGGTTGGTATTCATTTTGGGCAAGTCAGGAGTTGTGTGGGGAGAGCTTGGCTTGCTTAGTGCTCTCCCCAGCCTTTTCTCTCATCCTGGTTGCCTTGGGTGGCGGTGACACAGAAATGGGTACAATTTGACTGGCCGTTATTTCTATTTCCATTCCCATTCAAACCCGTGGGTTTGTGGTTGTTGTGGTTGCTGTTGCCTCCAGGAGGTGGTTGAGAGGAGCACCTGCTGGGATGGGAGTCCTTGGGCCTTTCTTGTTTCCCAGTCTGTGCCTTGTGTAGAGCGTTGATGTTTGTTCCGCTTTTTCTGCTTCACAGTACAGGCTTTGCAGGTTGGTTACCTGGTCCAGGTTCACATGTCTCATTACGTGCAACTTGAGGGCGTCATAGTACATGAGGTGTGTTGCTGGAGTGTCATAGGCCATGTTAGAAGGGGCACAGAGACAGAGTTCCTTGTAGGCGCGGGTGAGTTCTTTAACGGTGCCTGTCTAGTTCAGGTTCTTTACTTGGCGCATGATCATGAGCGCCATATCCTTAAGCACGGATCTCGCCAAGAAGTCCTGTTTGAAGGTGTCCTAAGACTTGTCAGTGTGCTCTTTGTGCCACTTGTCACACCAGGTGCCAGCGTCATGGGTCAGGCAAATGGAAATTTCTGCAATCCAAAATTGCTGTGGGCATTCCATCTGAGCCAGCTTGCTTTGGGCGGACTGGATCCATGCGGCAGCATTGTCGTCGTTGGCCCCTGCAAAGGGCTCCAAGGCAGCGCTGCAAAGTCTTTGTGCAACATAGGCAGGCATGGTGGTTTTGTCAGCTGGTTGTGGCATTGAGGAAGGTGCCTGAAAGAACCTTAGGGCGGACAGGGCGTTGAAGGCAAGTAGCAGAATCACCGTGTTTTGGTAGAGGACAAAACCATCAGGTATCTTGGTACCAGGAGTATACGGAGTCCAGTTGGGCGGGAGACCAGACATAATTCTGTCAAGGATTTGTTGACTGCGGTGTGTGCGGGCAACAGGCAGAATTTTTCAAGATAAGGTAGGATGGAGAGCCTACCTGTGCTAAAATGTTGTAACTGTGCTGTTTTAGCAGAGTTACACAGGGAAAATATTTAGAAGATAGATAATAATCTTTATTGCAAGATAGTGATTATATAGTTCATGTGAATCAAGGATAGTTGGAACAAGATTGGTGATCACACAGCTGGATGGAAGAAGGGAGTGGCTTGATCCTGATAATGAGTCAAGCGCCAAATCAAGGTATCCACTGTGAAGGATCATCATCTGTTCATGTTGATGGATTTGGTAATTCAATTTGACTTCCTATCTGGCTTTGGGTGACCGGGTAATTGGATTGCGGGTCACAAACCCGCTTGGTTGGAACCTTGCTGGCGGGTCTAGCCTGCGGTTTTGACACCTATTTGCCTATGTAGCTCAGAGACTTTGAAGCACCACCTTGGAACCTTTTTTGGGAGCCAACAACAATAACACTGCGGCATGGATCTGATCTGCCCAAAGCAAGCTGGCCCAAATGGAATGCCCACAGTGCTTCTGGATTGCAGAAATCACCATCCAATTGACTCACAACGCTGGCACCTGGTGCAACAAGTGGCACAAAGAACACACCAAGAAGGATTGGAACACTTATAAACAAGACTTCTTGGCAAGATTTGTGTTGAAGGACACTGCACTTATGATCATACACCAAGTGAAAATTTAACCCAAACTGGCTTAGTAAAAGAGCTAACCCAAGCCTACAAAGAGCTCCAACTACGTGCACCCTCTGATATGGCTTTTGACACTCCAGCTACCCATCTCATGTACTACAATGCGCTCAAGTTGCATTTAATGAGACACATGAACCTGGACCAAGTAACCAACTTGCAAAGTCTATACTGTGAGGCAGAGAAAGCAGAACAAACATCCAACACTTTCCATAAGGCGCAAACTGGAGAGAGAGCAAGCCAAAGATTCTCACCCAGCTGGGCGCTCCAATCAACCACCCCCTGGGAACAACAGCAACAACACAAACCACAAACCCACAGGTTTAAATGGACAGGGAAATGGGAGCAACAATCAGTCAAACTGTACCCATTTTTTATCACTGCCACACAGGACAACCAAGACAAGGGAAAAGCCCAAGGAGAGCATTAAGCAAGCCAAGCTCTCCCTGCACATCTTCTGACTCTCCCAACAATGAATAGTAACCCAAGGATGTGGACCAGTGCCCAATGATCCAAGTACCCTCAGAAGACCTGGTACTTTACACTATTGCCAGACATCCTAATAAACTAATGTCTTATCCTTTCTGCTTTTGCAGTTACACAGGCTTAGCACTCCTGGACTTGGGCGCATATTGAACCCTAGTCAACAGCAGCTTTGTAGATAAGTTCAAGCTAACCACTAATCCTTTGCAGATTAAAAACATGGTTTTAGCTGATGAACATCACACCACTGTGACCCAGGAAACTGCCTCCTTCTCTTTCATGCTAGAGAACCTACATTCCACCATCCAGAGTCCTGTCATCAACTTTCCCAAACTTGACATTGTACTAGGACTGGACTGGTTACAAAAGAACAATCCCCATGTAGACTGGGCAACCTCCATACTGACAATCAAACGTGAAGATGTCAATCATCAGATATACCCTGACTCAGTAGACCAACTCCTATGTGACCACATCTTTGTACGCATCACAGAGACCCTGTACAAAAAGGAGAACCTCAAGGCAATTAACTGGGATTCCTGTTAGTACAAGATCATACTTTTCAAGTACCACCAGGACACCACTACACCTCAGGATTTCAAAATTGTGGCACACAATCCAGAAATCTTCAAAGAGGCTCTACCTGGGTTGCCACCATAGAAACACATCCAACACTCCATCCAACTCAAAGGAGCTGTACCTAAGGTGTAACCCATCTACTGCCTTACACCAAACAAAGACAACACCCTATGTGCTTAACTCAAGGAAGCGTTGGAGAAGGGGCTTGTCCGCCCCTCACAGTCTCCTTTCAGTGCTGCTGTATTTTTTGTAGAAAAGAAAGATGGCACCCTGCGCCTAGTCACGGATTATCAAGCACTAAACAAAGTTACCATTAAAAATTGTTACCCACTGCCACTCATTGACGGCCTCTTTGATGCCTTGGGAGGTGCCAAAGTCTTCTCCAAGATTGACCTAACTGTAGGCTAAAACCAGATCCGTATTAAGGAGGAAGATATCTCCAAAACAGCCTTCTGCACTAAATACAGTCTGTAAAAGTGTGTGGTACTCAACTTTGGTATGACAAACGCCCCGCCAACCTTTGTGACCTTCATGAACAATGTGTTTGCCCCCCACATTGGCATACATGCCTTGGTATATCCAGACAATATCATTGTGTGCAGCCCCTCAGTAGAAAAACACCATAAAGACTTATGGGCAGTCTTTGCCACCTTAGTGAAACATAAGCTGTTGGCCAAGCCCTCCAAGTGCCAGTTCTTCCAAGAGCAACTACCCTTCTTAGGACACATAGTATCAAAAGATGGCATTAAAACTGACAGTCAGAAAATCCAGGCCATCTTCAAAATGCCACTGCCAAAAGAAAAGTCAGAAATTTGCACATTCTTGGGAATGGTTGCCTATGTACAACAATCCATACCCAACTGTGGTGTCCTGACTGCACCCTTGTCTGCCATAACTGGCGCCAAATTCAAGTTTGTATGGACCCCCCAATGTGACCTTTGCTTCAGACGTCTCAAAGAGAAACTCACCACAGCACCCATCCTACAATACACTAAATCTGATGGAGAATACCAAATAGAGATGGACGCCTTGGACACATCCATTGGGGGAGTACTACAAATCAAAAATAACAACAGCAACTTCCTGCCTGTGGCCTATGAATCACGCAAATTGACAGATGGTAAGTGCCAATACCCTATACATGACAAAGAGTTGTTGGCAATTGTGCACTGCCTGGTCAAATGGTGTTGTTATCTAGAACAACAGGAGGAGTTTGCGGCCTTGGCAGACAACAAGTTGCTTATCTATTTTAAAACCCAAGAAAATTTATCCCACCATCAAGCCTGTTGGATGGAACTTCTGGAGAGGTTCAATATGCTCATACAATATAAGCCTGGCCCAGAGCTTGCCATGGAAGACACACTCTTGTGCCTGTACGTCAGAGCCAGAAGAGGAAAGATTGGGCTTGACCCAGACTGGCCTCTCCTGATGCTCTGGACAAAGGACAAAGGCTTTCTCCCTGGTACAACATACATGACAAAAGAAACCGTCATTAAGAACAAGCACTTATTTGCAGACGTATATGGGACCCTACATCAAAAAACGTCCAACAGAACCACCATCCCTTATGTTCCCACACATCAGCGAGTCAACACAATCCTTTGATACCACAGAGACCTAGGACACACAAAAAGCCACAACCTCTACAAATTACTTAAGCACAAAGCATGGTTGCTGACCCTATACTGGGATGTCCAGGAGGTCTTAGATCAGTACAAAGTATGTGAGAAGTTTGCAGAAAGCAATACCCTTCCTAAATTGGCACTATCTATCCACACACAACTGCCCCTCAAGGTATGGGCCCTAGACATTGTGGGTCCTATGCCAGGGAAGCATAACAAAAAATACATCATTACCACAATAGACTTTGCCACACAATGGCCAGTGGCACAAGCAGTAAAGACACATACAGGCAATGACATGTGGCAATTCATAGGAAAAGAAATCATCAGCAAGTTTGGAAAGCCAGAACTCCTGATAAACAATGGAGGCAAAGAATTGACATCTGAAGATACCAATGTATACCTCATTAAGAATGGGGTCCAGCACACAGTTACAACACCTTACTATCTTAGGCCAATGGACGCGTAGAGTGGCTGAATGGCAGCCTTGTGAAAGCTTTGGCCAAGCTCACTGCCAGGAGACCCAAGGATTAGTACAAGCAGCTACAGACTACATTGCTTGTATGCTGGACCCATATTAACAGATTCACAGGGAAAAGCCCCTTTGAGCTAGTTTATGGAACACACCCTAATATCATCCAAGCGCTATCAGGACCTAATCTGGAAATGCCAAGCAAGCTTCCACCCCGCTCAGATCCCCAGGTCATACAGACCAATAGCAAACAATTAGAGAAGGAAGAAAAGCGTCTACAAAAGAACTTCATCCCCATCTAAGACAGATATGAGGTCAGTGAAAAAGTTTGGGTCATGAATACCAACAAGAGTAAATTACAGCCAGAAAAAGTAGGCTCTGCCATAATCCTAAAGGTAAACAAAAACAACCCTTACCTTGTGCCAGGACTTGGAAAACAAAAACAAGACAAAGTCCTCTACCATGATTGCCCCAGGCCCTGCAAAGAAAGACAAAAGTAACACAAGACCGCCCTACCTGCCACCAAACAACAGCTAGTACAGTATGGCGCCTGGGCTCCCAACAACCTCCCTAACAACCTTCCCCCAGAGGAGACCAACCTTCAGTCAGGGGGGGTCAAAACAGCAGGCTTGACCTGCCAGCAAGGTTCCTAGTAAGCAGGTTTGTGACCTGTGATCTGATTATCCAGTCACCCAAAGCCAAGTTAGGAAGACAACTTGGATTTCCAAATACAATAACATGAACAAAAGCTAATCCTCCCAGGTGGGTAACTTGTTTTGGCGTTTGACTCATTACAAGGATCAAGCCACCCACTTTAACATCCCACAATGTGATCAACACTATCATGTTCCTACTATCCACAATTCACAATGACTATTTAATACTTATATCTCAATAAAGTAATAAGGAGCGCCTTTTTGGGAAGCTTCAAATATAGAATTAGGAAGAGAAGAAGTATCTTTTATTGGATAATACTTTAGACTTATATAGCTTTAGATGTTGCAGGGATTTTAGTTGGATCAAACCCAGGGGCTGGTCATGTGCTAGATGGGTTCAAGTTGCTGGATACCTGGACAGTCATGTGATATTGGTTTGTTACCATTTCCAGTATGTCAAATGGTATATTGGAAAGGCACTAAATTGGGAAATGACTGGATGTTAGGTGTGATGGCAATAGCCAGAATACTTGTACATCCAGACCCTTGACAAAAGAATATTATCTAGTTTATAAATATTTCCCCCATTTTAACTCTTCTAAAACAGCACAGTTATGACAAGGGGCTATTTTGAGGGCAGAAATCTCAAGGTCATCACAGGTGAGGCTTCTTAAAATGTTCTCACTGGTAACAAGAATGTTCCAAGCCCGTCCAGGGAGGTCCTCAAACATGTGCATGAATTGGCTAGGGTTGCTCCCTAAATGGTGGAATGAATGGGAAACACAACTCCAAAGATCTGGAGAAGTGGTCCAAATTATCACCAAGGCAGGAGCCAGGATGAAGGACACAAATTTCAGGAGAGAAGCCAGAATTTAAGATCTGAGAAGGGAAGCACAAGCAAAAACTAATTTTCTCATGCTTCCAAAGGCAGAACCAACAAAAAAGGGAAATCATGGCAGCAAGGAACCTGCAGGAAGAGTTTGAAGTCAAAGAGATGGTGGCCACAAGCTTACACTTTGGCCAAGAGCAGGAGGGGCTACTTAAAGCATATATAGAGTTTAAAAGACATCAAAGCAAATGGGAGGCAAAATTAAACTTAAAGTAAGTATATATAAAGACTACTATACTAATTTTAGATTTTGAACTAGGTTTTCAAAAGTGGGAGAGTTAAGCAGGTTTGATAATACTAACTTTAACTTTAGGGACTCTGAAAGAGACGCCAGGAACCAGGAGAAGGCTGGGAAGGTAAGGAATGGTAAAGCAATTACTGTAAATTCAGAACCTGAACGTAAAAATGCAGGATTGCCAAATCCTTGGTCCAAATTTTGAATCACTTTTGCGGGCAACTCAGCTGAGTGAAAAGTAAAATGGTTAATAAAATCAACCATTTAATTTGAATTTTTTTGGTTTATTTAAATTGGCAAATTTCAAATCTCTTGAGCAGATAACTCAACTAACAAAAGACAAAACCCAACAAACAAATACAGGATAAATGAATCAGAAATGCAGGATTCTTATGTACAATTTGAGATTTCCTGTATATCAAACAAATCATAGACATCATGTGAAAATTAACAAATCTGAAATTGCGGGATTGTCAAATCCAAGAACCAAGTTTCAAATCATAATTGCGAGGAATTTGAAATAAATATAATTTATGGGTGTCTCAAAAAGGATGTTAAAGGATCTAGAGTGGATTTGTGCTGATTCTTTTATGAATCATAGACATTCTCAAAAATCACCCTATTCCATTTTAGGTCAGCTAAAATTTAGATTGTATTATTCACAAAATTGACATATATAGCAATAAAATTGACTAAAATATACATTCCTCTTATTGAGTTTAAAATTATAAAAAAAATTATTATGTCTTCTTTCAACAACAACCAAGTCAACAAGCTGTTCCCTGGTCTTGACAAAATTATGCAGGGTTACACTGTGTCTTCTAATAGTGAAGCCTCCCTCTATGGCCACTCCCAACCCGCAGGCCCCTCTGCAAGCGCCACACTGGAGTCTGTTCTTTCCACTGCAACTTCCAGCATGGCCCTGTTTGCCCACCATGCACAGGCAGCTGCCAACCCCAAATCCCTTATCAGCAATGGTATCTGGAACCAGCCATTTTAGCCATAGGGTCACAAAGAGAGCCCAGAACCCCAAAAAAGCCAATCAGATGGCATTGACCAGTTCACAAGATGGACATATCCCTCCCCCAGCCAATCAGCCTGCAAGACACAGAAGAAAATTGATCACCCTGGAGATTGTTCTTGAAATGGTTGAAAAGCAAGGCAAGCTTATGTACCTTGGGGAAATTGTGGCCACAATGGGTTTTGCAAAGTCCACTGTGACTGCAACCCTGAGAGCCCACACCAACTGTGGCCCCCTACCAAGAAGACCCTGAATGGTGCCTGTACCTCAACCAAAGGTGATACAGCCCATCCCCTTATGATGGCCATTATGGAACGTGAACCGCGGATGCCCTTGGTCCAGGTATGTCTCCAGTTGGGACTCCATGGCATCTTCACCAACAAAAGAACGGCAAATTGATGGATGCACAGAGTTGTGGTTGCCGCCAGAATCCTATCCAATCAGGTTCTTGGTGGCCCCATTTTGGTGGATACTGACCCATAAAATGCAACCATTATTAATTTTATTAAAGGGAGGGCAATAAGGGCCCGTAATGACGTCATCTTCCTATCATACGCCAAGATCTTGGCCAGTATCCAAGACTTTGGAGAGAAGCACATCCAATCTGATGTGTACAAGCACGGCCCAATCTTGTATCGTTTTGTTGGGGTTTTATTGGCAGTTTCCCCATTGGGCGTCAATTATTACTCGGCAATTCCAAACACCGCAGATGGGTATGCCTACCAGACAGAGCTCAAGGCTATGCTGGAGGAGTGGGCCACACAAAACACTGTGCACACAGTTGTACTGAGTGCAGAGATGGAGCAGCAGGAATGGGCTACCCAAGAAATCAGGGCTGCAGGGCATACCTGCTGGTCCTACCCCATCAACTACGCCAACATGCATCTTGCAGATGTATGTCTTTACAATTTTGGTTCTGCCCTCAGGCGCTTGAAGCCTGCCACCTACAACAAACTATGCACTCAGATTGATAAGGGGTATGAGCTTTTCCCTTCTGCATCCGTCCAGGACTTATTTGATCTCATCATCTTCTATGCAAGTGATAGTGATAAGTCCAGAAAGGACCCCTATCTCCCCCCACACCAGTCCATATGTTTTTTCAAGCCAGTATATGTGACAGAAGAAGAATTTGAGCAATTGAAGCAAACCGCTCTTGCTGCCCCTTCCCAATCAACAGACCCTGCCTCCCCAACCCCCCCATCAAGCCACCTGCCTTCCAACCCTGACTCCCAAGCCACTACCCATTCCCTCCCCACTATCTCTGATGCCGCCCCTTTCACAGGCGCAGATGAAGGCAACATCCATTCCGCCCATTCCCTTCCCTTAATGTCCTTTGATTAGTAAATAAATCTTTTCTCTGTGACAACTTATTAAAATTGATATCTCTCTTTCAATTCAAACTTAATAATATTTTCTTTTTACATTGTTAGCATTCCCCATATGTAAAGAATTTAGTACATTTGATGTGGTAACATATAATTTATTCCATGGATATTTTCATCATTGTTAATAAATTAAAGACAATAAACGTAAATATTACATTAAAATATTGTAATTAGACGTCAACTCTTGATATTTTGATATTATGTGCATAACTCAATGCATTTTGTTTAATAAAATCCATTGTAAACTTGGCCTTTTCCACTATAATTTAATGAAATGGACTGTGTTTATATTAGGGCCATTAACGCTTAGTACAGATATTGAAAATTAGTGCATTTTATAGCCTGTATATTTACCTATTGATAATAATTCTATAAACTTTTCAGTCGGATTTTACAAGGTAATAATAATGTAATGTGTTAATAGATTACTGTTTACTGTCATTAATTGGCTGATTTTCTTTGCTGTGGCAATTTTGCATTTTCTTATATTTCTGCACTAGTATCCAATTGGTTGGCTTCACATACAATTGCACAGGCAATAGGAAAACAAGCCGCCACCCTGACCACATCCATTCTTGGGGTGGCGGCTTGTTTTCCTATTGCCTGTGCAATTGTATGTGAAGCCAACCAATCGGATACTAGTGCAGAAATATAAGAAAATGTACAATTGCCACAGCAAAGAAAATCAGCCAATTAATGACAGTAAACAGTAATCTATTAACACATTACATTATTATTACCTCGTAAAATCCAACTGAAAAGTTTATAGAATTATTACCAATAGGTAAATATACAGGCTATAAAATGCACTAATTTTCAATATCTGTACTAAGTGTTAATGGCCCTAATATAAACACAGTCCATTTCATTAAATTATAGTGGAAAAGGCCAAGTTTAAAATGGATTTTGTTAAACAAAATGCATTGAGTTATGCACATAATATCAAAATATCAAGAGTTGACGTCTAATTGCAATATTTTAATGCAATATTTACGTTTATTGTCTTTAATTTATTAACAATGATGAAAAATATGTATGCACTGAATATAGTACTATAAAAACCAGTTTTTTGATGGAATTTGAACAATATGTCAACAATCTATAACTTAATCAACAAATTACAAGCACACCTTCAAAAGGTTGCCAAGATAGAAAGAAATATCAGGGAAATAGTGACAGGGAAGCTGGGTAACAAGGGCCAGCCACTGATACAGTCAAAAGAAGATGCCCTGGATAAGTTGGGAAATATTATAGATGAAAAAAATAAAGAAAAATTACTTAATCTACAGGGAACTATTTTATCAAGTCTTGAATTCAACAACACGGCCTACAATTTGTGGGAGTTCTGGCAGGGGGCCAAAGAAAACAATAAGAAGATAAAACTAATTGAAGGAACAGAAATTCAGAAGGAAATTAACACCAACAAAGAGGAAACTGACCAAATGGAAACAGATGAAAATGAAACACAAGCAAGAAGCAGAAGCGCATCAAGAAATACAGAAGCTTTATCAAATGAAAATCAAGAGGAAGCACAAGTTGCAAGAAGAATAAGAAAAATTAAGCCTAAGAAAATTAATGAAGAGCATCCAACACTCATGAAGTTTGCCAATATGGCGCCTGTGGCTGAGGGGGCCACAGGGGAAACAATCAGTAAGTTTTTTATGTTTAACTTATATTTATTTTAGTCATCACCAGGGATGGGGATGAGGTCTCAGAAGTGGCGGCTTTTACGCCGAGTTGGTTTTATGGGGGCTACCAGTCACTGGTGGCCCCTATAAAACAAATAAATAAAAATCAAATAAATAAAATAGTTCAACAGAATATGAATACTTTTTTTAATAGTGAAGCTCAAGATAGGGAATATCAACCACCCACAGGGTGCTTGCCATGGATAAGGGAGGCCTATGAATTAGGATCAACAATTAAAATAAAAGAAATGAATGAAATTTGCGGGGATATAAAACTGAACTTTGATGAATACATTTATGAAAGCGTTCAAAGGTTCCCCTTCACAAATATCAATGAATACAAAAAAATTAATAAAAGCTGACTTTCAAATTGGAAATGAATATTTAAAAGTCTGCAATATTTAATGATATTTTTAAAGCTCTATCAAACAAAGTTGGGGATGCAGTCCTCGTGAATAATCTTAAGCCTTTATTGATATTGTTTGCCGAGGCCTGGGGGGCTGATACAAGTTGGGCGCCCCCGGAACCCTCTTCAAGTTCAACCAAACGTCCTATATCAATAGGTTAATACAAACGTTCAAAAAACTGTGCATGTTCTTGGAAAAATATACCTTGCAAAGGATCCACGTTGTGGTGTACCTGGGAATCCTGCTCCATTGCATACTGAAAGCCAACGTGAAAAAAATAGAAGATGTACCTATACAGATCAACATATGCCATGTAGCCCTAGACCGCCAGAAAACACCATGGGGATACAGGACAGTTGAGCACGTCCTCTATGATTCATTTGCATTGGCAACTCTATATGGGTACTACATGCCCCCCAAAAAATCTGCTAGTGGATTCCCTCACCTGTTTGCCTTTTATAAGACAGTTGGCCACCACCAGGGTGTTGAGCGCCACCCCTCTAGCAATTGGCGCCAGAGTCATCCACCACATACAGAAGAGTATGTGGTCCCAATTAGATGCATTAGCTGAAATTTTAATTTTGGGGTATAATTCCCCAGAATAAACACATTCCCTTTGCAATTTGCATTCCCCCAATAAATCATTTTCCCTTGCAACTTAAAATTTTTATTTTATTTTATTATTTTTTTTATTTTAAATATTAAAATTTTAATACCAAATACTTCACTATTAAAATTTTACTGGTAAAATTTTAATTGTGAAATATTTAATATTAAAATTTTAATATTAAAATATTCACTGTTAAAATCTTTAATATTGACATATTTAATATCAAATATTTTGATATTGCATAAATCACAATTTAATAAAAAATTTATATTCCAATTATTTAAACTTAAATATTTAACTTTTAAGATTTATAATTAATATTTTAATTTTAATATTTTTATTTTTATTTTGAATTTTAGTATGTAAATTATAATCATTAATATATCTAAGTATATTAAAAGACTTTAGTTATAGTTGCCAATACGTCAAATAAAAAAGAATTAAAAATGTTTTTATTTACTACTTGTTGAGTACAGGTCCATTTATCACAAAGATAAACATGGAGAATTGAATTTATCTGCATCATGTGGCCCGCTCCACTATTGTTCTAAACAAATGATTGTTTACAACTTGAATTACCTTTCCCTTGTAATATGATTTGATACACATATTCAATATAATTGAACTGCGTCCTAAGTACAAATTAATAAGGATTATATAAAAATCATTGGTTGCTGTGTCGTGTGGCTATAGTGGCACTGAAATAACAAGGATCATATGATGACACACAAGGTCTGATTTGTGGCTTAAAAAAGCCAAAGTACCAACAACAATTAACAATTATTTAAATAAAAAATTCTATTTCAATCTTTTTTAATTTATTTATTTGGTAGCGCAACAGTCAATAAAGTATTCAGTGCATTATAATAAAAATATATTCTTCATACCTAGTATAGTTAATTTTACTTACCTTTTCTATGTATTCTTATATGTCTATAATACAATCACACATTAAATTATTATATATAAATAATAATTTTTGAGACCTAATAAAAACAAAATAAATAAAAATAAAAGCAAAGTAAACTGGAGAGCCCATTTATCTGATTGGCTTGGAGGCCAGGGCTTTAGGGAGGAAGGATTCTGAGTGCTTGTAAAAAGCTGCCACCACATTGGGTGGCATCGCAAATTGGCTGACCTCAAGAATATTGAATAGGTCCTTGGTGTCCTGCAGAAGGCCTTGTTTCACCTTATTCTTGATCCAACCAAACACCTCCTCAATTGGATTCAGGAATGGGGAATATGGCGGGAGGAAGAGAAGTCTCATTGGACAATCAGCAAGGCGGTGGCTGGAGGAGTGGCTATTCTTGTTGATAGGGGGAACTCAGACACAACCAGATCCACTTTGTGGAGCCCAACATTATCAAGCACAACAACATTGGTTGTGCCGCTATAATTTATCCAAAGGTACTCCTTGACAACTTGGAGAAAATCAAGAAAAGTCCCGCTATTGTGGGAACCCTTGATCATTTGGTATTGGTCCAACCCGCGAGGACCAAGAAGTGCAACCATGGAATAGGTCTGGGAACAGACAGCTGCACAATGGGCTACACCGTCCTTGGACCCCTTCTTGACCCACCCATGCCTAGACCTGAGTGAGGAGGAAAACAACAATTTGTTGATATAGAAGAACTGTACGTTGCCAGTCTCCTTTAGTGCCAGATATGTCTTGGCATAAATGTGTCAATCCTCAATGGTCTTTTCACTGTTTCTGTTGTACGGAGAAACTCCGAGCACCTTCCAAGAGAAGCCCAAATCAACCATTGTTTTGTAAACAAGGGTTTTAGAAACAGAAAGCCCAAACTCTGTGGCAAGCATTGATTGGACAGCAAGCGTGTCCAGGTGGCAATCCCTGGCTACCCACTGCTTGATTGTGTTGATGTGTACAGGCTGCAAGAGTTTTGGCTGCTGCTTAGCCTTGGTGGATTTGGCAATTTTCCCGGTATTGCCATACTTGGTGTTGATGTTGGCAATGTACCTGGCCGTGACACCAAATTGGGATGCAATATCCCAAACCGCCATTCCCCGTTCAAGCAGTTGAGGAGAGCTTCACACTCACTATCCGTCAACCAACGTTGGCCCTTGACAGGTACCACAGCATCCTGGCTACCAGGCTCAACACAGGGGATGGGGACCTTTGTGTAGAAGGTGGGATCACGCTTGGTTGCGCTGGCGCTGCCAATGGTGGAATAGATCACAGGCGCAGATGGCTCAACAGTGGCTGCCAATGGCTTGACAGTGGTGTCAAAGATGCGGGGGCAGGAAGTAGCAACTCTTGGGTCAAGAGTGCGGGGCCAAGTGACAACTGGGTACACAGTGGAGGTATAAGTAACCTCAGTGTTCCTGGTGCTTTAGGAGACTTTGGTAGCAGTTCTTGAATGTGGCTTCTGCCTGGGATTCAAGCTGGTTGATTGGGCCTGGGACGCAGGAGGTGGTTGGCTGGCAATGACACCTTGGGAGGCCTGTGTATTGGCATGACTCCCTTCAAGTTGGGTTCTGGGTCTGTTCTTGGACCCTCTGGGACGCCCTCGTGGATAGGCTGCCCTGCAGGCTGGTGCAGGAGCGGGTTAGGAATGTGATTGATGGTCCATAAAAATAAAATAAAAAATATATGTTAGATTAAATATGTATTTATTTGGAGTTATTGGTTTAGTTGTGGGAAGTTGTTTTCTCTTGATTTATCCTTGAATAGTAGCAGAGTTTCTATATCAGTGATTTGAAGTGAATAATATTGTATACTTTCCAGGTTTGGATGATTTTAAAGTTTAATAACTTTTTATGTCTAATTATGGTTATTGAGATTGAATTTTTCATTTGATTTTAGTTGTGGTGGAGCTTCTTAATTTGGGTTGGTGTTTCCTAGTGTTATTACTGTACATTCAATTTGGATTCCAGTTCCTGCAATTAATATCTGAGTTTACTAGTGGCATTCAAAAGTGATTTGAAATTTGGTTCTTGGATTTGACAATCCTGCAATTTCAAAAAACATAGTAAACTTTATGAAAATGGCTGATGGATTTGAACGCTTCAAATCTGATTCCAGTTAATTCATTTTGTCCATAGGAAATATGCAGCTCAACTTGAACTTTGCAAAGTGTCTATGAGTTCCCGCATTTTCAAATATTTAAATAAATACTCACAAAAATCAATTTAATTAAAAAAGGCCATCCCGCAAAAGCGATTCAAAATTTGGACCAAGGATTTGACAATCCTGCATTTTTATGTTCAGGTTCTGAATTTACAGTACTAACAAAGCCAGAGAAAACAAAGAGGACCAAGAAAAGGTCCCAACGTAAAAACTGAAAATTTTGAAAGTATAAACTTTAATTGATAGAATGAGCAAGCAGGGGACCAAAAGTTCTCTGTCTTGAGTTAAGGGACAGAATTCAAGCTTGAAAGGTCACCTAACCCAGGCATTGGGTCTGATTGGCCAGAAGAGAAATTTTGCAAAGTCAGATCCATTGAGTTAGAGGTTTTTTCAATAATTTCTGGCTTCCACTCTGATTGGCTGGCATCAATGGAATGGTTTAAGTCAGCATTTAATCCAGTTGGATTAGAATTTGATAATTTACTAGTAGCACAACCTGATAGTTTGGACTTAATTTCAAATGCAGACAAGCTCAAGCCAAAAAATAATCCAAATTAATCAGAGATTCCTCCCAAGTATGAACATAAATCTGATCCTTGGTAGGTACCACCTGAGAAGGCTACATCAATACAAATCTCTCATCAACCATGTGTGCTAAATCCTCAAGATAATTAAGGGATTTAGCTTGAATCCAAGAAATTTTTTGGTGTGTCAAAGGAAGATAGTTCTATCCAGGGCCAAAGGGGGGAGTGACTTTACATTGTGAGAATTTACAGGATAGTGCTTCTGTTGGGAATTTTTTGATGCACTGTGCTGTATAAGTTGGTGAAGATGTGCTTGTTTTTGATGACAGTCTCTTTAGTGATATCAGTGGTATCTGGAGGGAAACCCTTGTCCTTGGTTCAGAATACCAGGAAAGCCAGTCAGGGTCTAGCCTGTTTTGCCTCTTGTGGCTTAGATGTACAGTTGGGAAAGGGCGCCAGCCATGACCAACTTGGGCCCTGGCTTATATTGAATGTTCATGTTGAAACTTTCCAGGAACTCCATCCAGAGTGCTTGGCGCCTGGATAAGTTGGCCTGGGTTTTGAAGTAAATGAGGGACTTGTGGTCAATTAGAGCAGTGAATTCTTCCTGACACTCCAGGTAGCAGTGTCACTTTACAAGGCAATGTACAATGACCAGCAGCTCCTTATCCTGGATTGGGTAGCAGTACTTACCATCAGTTAGCTTGTACAACTTGTAAGCCACAGGAAGGAAGCCACTGTTATCTGTTTTGATTCTAAGTACACCTCTAATGGAAGCATCTGAGGCGTTGGTTTCCATCTGATAATCCCCATCTTGTTTAGGGTATTGGAGGATGGGAGCAGAGGTAATCTTTTTCTTAAGGCAGCAAAAACAAAGGTCTCATTGCAGAGTCCATGAAAACTTGGATTTGATGCTTGTTATTGCAGACAATGAGGCCGTCAGTACGCCACAGTTGGGTACAAACCTTTGAAAATAGGCTATCAAGTCCAAGAAGGTGCAGAGCTCTGCTTTGTCCTTGGGTGGCGGTGTTGTAACTGTGCTGTTTAGGCAGAGTTACACGGGGAAAAATATTTAGAAGATAGATGATAATCTTTATTGCAAGATAGTGATTATATAGCTATTGTGAATCAATGGATAGTAGGAACATGATTGGTGATCACACAGCTGGATAGAAAAGGGGGTGGCTTGATCCTGCTAATGAGTCAAGCGCTAAATCAAGGTATCCACTGTGAAGGATCATCATCTGTTCATGTTGATTGATTTGGTAATACGAGTTTACTTCCTGGTCTGGCTTCAAGTGACCAGGTAGTTGGATTGTGGGTCACAAACCCACTTGGTTGGAACCTTGCTGGCGGGTCAAGCCTGCAGGTTTGACACCCCCCCTTGGCTGAAGGCCGGCCTCCTCTGGGGGCAGGTTGTCAGCAAGGTTGTCAGGAGCCTGGGCGCCATATTGAATCAGTTGTTGTTCGGTGGCAGGCAGGGCCGTTTCTTGTTGTTTCTGTTGTTTTTTGCAGGGTCATAGGCGGTTGTGGTGTAGGGTCTTGTCTTGCTTGCGTTTCCCGAGCCTTTGCACAAGGTAAGTGTTATTGTTGTTTACCTTTAGGATTATTTCTGGCCCTACTTTTTCAGGTTGTAGTTTGCTTTTGTCAACATTCATGACCCAGACTTTGTCCCTGACTTCATGTCTTTGGCAGATGGGAACAAAGGTCTTTTGTAAGTGTTCCTTTTCTTTGGCTGCTTGTTTGCTGTTGGCCTCTATTATTTGAGGGTCTGAGCAAGGGGGAACATGACTTGGAATTTCCAGTTTGGGTCCTGTCACTGATTAGATGATATTTGGCTGTGTGCCATATACCAGTTCAAACAGGCTTTTTCCAGTGGATCTGTTCACTTGGGTTTAGCACACAAGTAATGCAGTTGGTAGCTGCTTATACCAGTCTTCAGGTCTCCCGGCAGTGAGTTTGGCTGGGGCTTGCACGAGGCTACCATTAAGCCGCTCTATGCGTCCATTGGCCTGTGGATGATATGGTGTTGTGACAGTGTGTTTGACCCCATTTTTGGTGAGGTACATGTTGGTGTCTTTGGAGGTCAGTTCTTTGCCTCCATTGATTATCAGGAGTTCTGGCTTTCCAAACCTTCTGATTATTTCCTTGCCAATGAATTGTTGGATGTTGTTACTGGTGTGTGTTTTCACCGCTTGGGCTACTGGCCACCTTGTTGCAAAATTGATGGCTGTGATGATGTATTTTTTGTTGTTGTGCTTCCCTGGCATGGGGCCCACAATGTCAAGAGCCCATACTTTGAACAGTAGTTGGGTTTGAATGAGGAGTACAGACTTAGGCAGGGTTTTGCTTTTGGCAAACTTTTTGCAGACCTCGCACTGTTCTAGCACTTCCTGGACATTGCGGTATAAGTTTGGACACCAGGCTTTATATTTTAGGAATTTGTATAGATTTTGGCTTTTAGTATGTCCAAGATCTCTGTGGTAGCAAAGAATGGTATCAACTTGTTGATGTGTGGGGATGTAGGGAATGGTCGTGCCATCCGACATTTTTTGATGAAGGGTTCCATATACATCAGCAAAGAGGTGTTCATTCTTGATGACCGTTTCTTTGGTGATATTGGTTGTGCCTGCAGGGAACCCTTTGTCTTTTGTATGTAGCACTATGAGAGGCCAGTCTGGGTTGAGCCCATTCTCTCCCCTAAAAGCGCGGACATACAGGTGGGACAGGGTGTCCGCCATGGCAAGCTTGGCCCCAGGCTTATACTGGATGAGCATGTTAAACCTTTCTAAGATTTACATCCACCGCTCTTGGTGGCGTGACAGGTTTGCTTGTGTCTTGAAGTAGATGAGCAACTTATGATTGGTTAGTGCTGTGAATTCTTTCTGCTGTTCCAGGTAACAGCGCCATTTGACTAGGCAGTGTACAATGGCCAGCAGTTCTTTGTTGTGGATTGGGTATTGACACTTGTCATCTGTCAGTTTGTGCAACTTGTAGGCTACAGGCAGGAAGTCACCATCACTATTCTTAATTTGTAGTACTACCCCAATGGATGCATCTGAAGCGTCAGTTTCCATCTGGTACTCTCTGTCTTGTTTGGGGTATTGTAAGATGGGAGCTGTTATGAGCTTTTCTTTGAGACGTCTAAAACAGAGGTCACATTAGGGGGTCCATATGGACTTGGACTTGGCGCCTGTTATGGTGGACAAGGGGGCGGTCAAGATGCCACAGTTGGGTATGAAGCGTTGTACATAGGCCACCATTCCAAATAAGATGCAGAGTTCTGATTTGTCCTTGGGAGGTGGAATTTTGCAGATGGCTTGTATCTTCTGACTGTTGGGTTTGATGCCGTCTTTTGAGACTATGTGTCCCAAGAAGGGTAGTTGCTCTTTTAAAGAACTGGCACTTGGAGGGCTTGGCCAACAGTTTGTGCGTATCAAGGTTGCAAAGACTTCCTCCAGGTCTTTGTGGTGCTGTTCCACTGAGGGGCTGTAGACAATAATATTGTCCAGGTACACTAAGGTGTGTTTGCCTATGTGTGGTACAAACACTTTGTTCATGAAGGTTACAAAGGTGGACGGGGCGTTGGTCATGCCAAAGTTGAGTACCACACATTTGTAGGAACCTTACTTGGTGCGGAAGGCTGTCTTGGGGATGTCTTTCTCCTTGATACAAATCTGGTTGTAGCCTGCAGTTAGATCAATCTTGGAGAAGACAGAGGCACCTCTCAAGGCGTCAAAGATATTGTTGATTAATGGCAATGGATAACAATTCTTAATGGTGACTTTGTTCAAGGCGCAGTAGTCTGTGACCAGGCGTAAGGTACCGTCCTTTTTAGCCAGGAAGAATTTGGCGGCCCCAAAGGGAGACTGTGAGGGGCGGATAAGTCCTTTTTCCAATGCCTCCTTGAGATAGACGCACAGGATGTTGTCCTTGTTTGGGGTCATCCTGTAAATGGGGCGTGCCTTGGGTACAGCCCCCTTGAGTTGAATAGAGTGTTGGATATGTTTCTCAGGGGGTAGTCCAGGTAACGCCTCCTTAAAGATTTCTGGGTGACAGGCCACAATGTTGCAATCTTGCGGCGTGGAGGTGTCCTGGTGGTCCTTGAAGGGTATGATTTCATACTGGCAGGAGTCCCAGTCAATTGCTTTTAGGTTTTCCTTCTTATCCAAGGTCTTTGTGATGTGTACAAAGACGTGGTCTTGTAGGAGTTGGTCTACAGAGTCTGGGTAGATTTGGTAGTTGAGACCTTCAAGCCTGATGTTCAACACTGAAGTTGCCAGTCCACATGGGGGTTGTTTTTCTGTAACCATTCCAGCCTCAGTACAATGTCAAACTTAGGGAAGTCAATGAATGGACCTTGGATGGTGGAGTGGAGGTTCTCAAGCATGACAGAGAAGGGGGCAGTTTCTTTTTTCACAGCAATGTGGTGTTCATCAGCCAGGACCACGTTTTTAATCAGCAAAGGATTAGTGGCCAGCTTGAGTTTATCCACAAAGCTGCTGTTGACTAAAGTTTGGTCTGCGCCCAGGTCCAGGAGTGCTGAGCCTGTTTAACTGAAAAAGCAGAAAGGGTAAGACATCAATTTATTAAGATTTCTGGCAATGGTGTATAGTACCGGGTCTTCCAAGGGCACTTGGATCATTGGGCATTGGTCCACGTCCTCAGGTTGGTATTCATTGTTGGGCAAGTCAGGAGTTGCGTGGGGAGATCTTGGCTTGCTTAGTGCTCTCCCTGGTCTTTTCCCTCATTTTGGTTGCCTTGGGTGGCAGTAACGCAGAAATGGGTACAATTTGACTGGCTGTTATTTTCATTCCCATTCCCATTCAAACCTGTGGGCTTGTGGTTGTTGTTCTTGCCGTTGCCTCCAGGGGGTGGTTGAGAGGAGCGCCCGCTTGAATGGGAGTGCTTGGGCCTTTCTTGTTTCCCAGTCTGTGCCTTGTGTAGAGCGTTGGATGTTTGTTCCGCTTTTTCTGCTTTACGGTACAGGCTTTGCAGGTTGGTTACTTGGTCCAGGTTTACGTGCCTCATCACATGCAACTTTAGGGCGTCGTAGTACATGAGGTGTGTTGCCAGGGTGTCAAAGGCCATGTCAGATGGGGCACAGAGACGGAGATCCTCATAGGCGTGGGTGAGTTCTTTAACAGTGCCTGTCTGGTTCAGGTTCTTTACTTGGCGTATGATCATGAGAGCTGTATCCTTAAACACAAACCTCGCCAAGAAGTCCTGTTTGAAGGTGTCCCAGTTCTTTTCAGTGTGCTCTTTGTACCACATGTCACACCAGGTGCCAGCGTCATGGGTCAGGAAAATGGAGATCTCCTCAATCCAAAATTGCTGTGGGCATTCCATCTGAGCCAGCTTGCTTTGGGCGTACTGGATCCATGCGGCAGCATTGTTGTTGTTGGTCCCTGCAAAGGGCTCCAAGGCAGCGCTGCAAAGTCTTTGTGCAACATAGGCGGGCATGGTGGTTTTGTCAGCTGGTTGTGGCATCAAGGAAGGTGCCTGAAAGACCCTTGGGTGAACAGGGTGTTGAAGGTGTGTAGCGGGATCACTGTGTTTTAGTAGAGAACAAAACCATCAGGTATCTTGGTACCAGGGGTATACAGAGTTCAGTTGGGCAGGAGACCAGACATTATTCTGTCAAGGATTTGTTGGCTGCGGCGTGTGCGGGCAACAGGCAGAATTTTTCAAGATAAGGTAGGATGAAGAGCCTACCTGTGCTACCAATGTTGTAACTGTGCTATTTTAGCAGAGTTACACAGGGAAAAATATTTAGAAGATAGATAATAATCTTTATTGCGAGATAATGATTATATAGCTATTGTGAATCAATGGATAGTAGGAACATGATTGGTGATCACACGGCTGGATGGAAGAGGGTGTGGCTTGATCCTGATAATGAGTCAAGCGCCAAATTGAGGTATCCACTGTGAAGGATCATCATTTGTTCATGTTGATAGATTTGGTAATTTGAATTGACTTCTTAGTCTGGCTTCAGGTGACTGGATAATCAGATTGCGGGTCACAAACCTGTTTGGTTGGAACCTTGCTGGCAGGTCAAGTCTGCAGTTTTGACAGTGGCATCTTACAGATGGTCTGAATATTCTTTTCATCAGGTTTGATGCCATCTTTTGACACTATGTTCCCAAGGAATGATAGCTGTTTGCAGAAGAACTGACATTTGTATGGTTTGACTAATAGTTTATGCTGTGCCAGGGTTTTGAAGACGGCTTTTAAGTCTCTGTGATGTTGTTCTACTGAGGGGCGGTACACAATTATGTTGTCTAGGTACACCAATGTGTGTTTATCAATATAGGGTGCAAAGACCTCATTCATGAAGGTGACAAAAGTTGATGGTGCATTTGCCATCCAGAAGTTGAGCACAACACATTTATAAGAGCCATACTTGGTGCAGAAGGCTGTCTTGGGTATTTCCTCTTCTTTGATTTGGATCTGGTTGTAGCCTGCTGTCAGATCAATCTTGGAGAAGACAGTTGCCCCGCCCAATGTGTTAAAGAGATTGTTGATGATTGAGAGCAGGTAGCAATTTTTGATGATAACTTTTTTCAGTGCTCAGTAGTCAGTAACAAGTCTAAGGATCCCATACTTCTTTACCACACAGAACATGGCAGTTCCAAAAGAAGATTTTGAGGGGCAGACAAGTCCCTTTTCCAACACTTCCTTGAGGTACTCACACAATGTGTTGTCTTCATTTGGTGTGAGGCGGTATATGGGTTGTGCCTTAGGTACTGCTCCCTTGAGCTGAATGGCTTGTTGTATGTGTTTTTTGGGGGTACTCCTGGTAAGGCTTCCTTGAAGATTTTGGGACGGCAGTCCACAATCTCCTGGTTTTTGAAGTGTATGACCTTGTATTGGCAGGAGTACAGTCAATTGCTTTGAGGTTGTCCTTCTCTTTATGCGTCTCTGTGATGCATACAAAGATGTGATCTTGTAAGAGTTAGTCCACAGAGTCAGGGTATATTTGGTGGTTAAATCCTTTGCTCATGATGGCTAATTCCAAGGTAACCCAATTCACATGGGGATTTTATTTTTGTAGCCAGTCCAGGCCAAGTACAACATTGTTGTAAATCACGCTATTAATGCTATTTCAATCTGGCCTTCAAATATTGATAGTTGTGAAGATTTGACTGGTTTTGCCTTCAAGTTTGGAAATTCCTTGCCTTCTGTAAATGGGTCTGGTTCAATATCCACCCATTCCAGATTGTTGTACCTGTCTGTGGTTGATAATGGTACAACCTTATCCCAGCGTGACCCCCTCAGCCACTCTGTCTTCCTATTGAGTGATCACCGCCTCTTGTCAACTATTTATAGTAGAATCATTACTCCTAATAAAGACAAGTTTATCCACATTTTTGTTGGCTTTTATAATCTTCAAGCTTTTCCTGTCCTTTCTGCCAAAAGGACTTTTACATCTCGTTTTCCAGGAAATCAAGGTATGTGCCCTTAATTTTGCCCTGAAGGCTAACCCAAGGCTAGCTTTGAACCTCAAATCTTTTGTAATAAAGATTTCCTGCCATGTCCTCCAGGATGTTGTCCCCTGGAGCCAAACACAACAAACATCTAATCTGGGGAGGTCAATGTTGGGTCCTTGAATGATGGAGTGTAGATTCTCTAGTGCAATGAAGAAGGGGAAGTCTCACATGTCACATAAATGTGGTGTTAATCAGCTAAAACCACGTTTTTAATCTACAAAGGATTAGTGGCTAGCTCAAATTTGTCCACAAAGGTACTATTGACAAGCGTGTAATCTGTGCCTGAGTCTAGGAGCGCTGAGCTGGTGTAACTGCAAAAGCAGAAAGGGTAAGAAATCAAGTTATTTGGATGTATGGCAATGGTGTAGAATACTGGCTCCTCAGAGGGGATCTGGATTATTGGGCATTAGTCTACGTCTTGGGGGCAGTACTTGTTGTTGGGCAAGGCAGGAGTTTGGCAGGAAGAGCTTGACTTGCTTAGTGTTTTCCCAGCTTTTCCCTTGTCCTGGTTGTCTTGTGTAGTACTAACTCTGAAGTGAGTGCAGTTCAACTGCCATTGTTTCTGCAACTGTGACCATTTGAACCTGAGGGCTTGTAGCCTGTACCATTTTTGTTGTTGCTAGGTGGAGGACAATTATCACAACCTGAAAGGTGAGAGTCCTTGGGTCTCTCTCTTTTTCCAGCCTAGGCCTTGTGGAGGGCATTTGATGTCTGATCTGCTTTCTCTGCTTCCCAATAGAGTCTCTGAAGATTGCTTATTTGGTCCAGGTTGATGTGTCTCATTAAATGCAGCTTAAGTGCATTGTATTACATGATGTGCATAGCTAGGTTGTCAAATGTCATAACAAAAGGGTGCCCATAGGCGAAGCTCTTTGTATGCACGGGTGAGTTCCTTCACTGTGCCAGTCTAGGTCAAGTTCTTTACTTACCATATGATCATGAAGGTGGTGTCAATCATTAAAAATCTTGCCAAGAAGTCCTGCTTAAAGGTGTCCTAATCCTTTTTGATATGATCTTCATGCCACTTGTTGCACCATGTACCTGTGTTGTGTGTAAGGCAGATGGATATCTCTTCAATCCAGAACTGTTGTGAGCATTCAATTTGCGCCAGTTTATTCTGTGCTGATTGTATCCATGCCATGGCATTGTTGTCATTGGCCCTGGTAAACAATTCCAAGGCAGCACTTTGAAGATGTTGGGCTACATGAGAAGGTATGATACTCTTGTCTGTCACTTGTGGGGTGGCAGTAGTTGTTTGAAAGAAACCTTGTGCTGATAGAGGGTTAAAGACAGGGACCGACATTACCATTTTTTGGTACAGTACAAAGCCTTCTGGTATTTTGGTACCTGTTGTGTAGGGTGTCCAGTCCAAAAGGAGACCAGACATGATTCTTTTGTAAATTTGTTGACTGCAGCAAGTACAGGCAACAGACAGAATTTTTAGGAGAAAAGTAGGATGGAAACCCTACTTCTGCTACCAATGTTGTAATTGTGCTGTTTTAAAAGATTTACAAGGGGAAAATATTTGGAAACTAGATAATTATCTTAATTTGGAGATAAAGATTATATAGTTGTATTTTTCAGGATACCAAGAGTACCTTGGAGCTCCAACAGGTGAGGGAGGAGTCAAAGCAGGTACTGGCATGGCCCACCAGATGATGGAACTTAACTTTACCAGGTAGGAAAGGGCCTTCCCAGCCACAGCCCAAGGTCCAGCTGCTAGCAAGGCAGAGTCAATCAATCCCGTGAGCGCAAGGTAAAGCACTCCCAGGATTTGACTACTTTGGCCAGAGGCATCAGAAGTGGGGGGTTGAGATGGTTGGTTTGGGTGTCAGGGGCGGTTCCATGGGGACCAAGTAGGTGGCAGGATTGTTGTACTTCCCGTTGAAGATCAAAGGATAGATAGTGATTGCTTTGCCGTCACAGACAATTTGGTAGGGTTTCTTGGGTGCGTTTGGGTGGTTGTACCACTACAAGTCTTCCAAAGGCCATGGTTTGTAGTCAGGATTGGCAGGATACTCAGTGAAATGCACAGGGCCAAATGAAGCATTGGGTGGACAGCAGTAGTCAAAGGCTTTGGTTTTTTCAACTGGAGTCTGACTATCAATCCTAGTGGATGGGTACTGACGCTTGGGTGTATGCAGATGGAAGAGTATCAAAAATAGGTATGGAAACAGATTGTTAAACCAAAGGTTCATAAAAACTTTATTTGGTAATGATGAAAATACAGAACTTTTTCAAGTGCTTCTGATTTATATACTTACTCACATGCAGGTGCCTCTGGGAATTCTCTGATGCTATTTGTGTGGCAAGGCTTGGCATCTCAGGTTCTGCTGTTTGGTTGGCTGCTTCATGGTCATTTTTGGGGTTTTCAGGAACAGTTGTTTGGCTTTTTGGTGGTCTATCTTGGCTTGGCTGGCCATTGATTCTGGCAGGTTTGGCTTCTGGGGTTATGTGGGTTTTCCCAAGTTGATCATCATTTTTGGACTGGCTTGCCAGGCTCTCTTGAGCCCAAAGAGCTTGATTAAAAAAGGGGTCCCCAATTGGGGACCCCAAATTACTTAATGGAGAGTGGGCTTGATCTGGGTTTACTGGGCAGCTAAAAATAGCCTGCCCAGGCCCAACCAAACCCACTAAGGCTTGGGTGTAGCTTTTGGGGCCCAAAGCAGGGCCCTCAGCTACCACTAGGGCAGGAATAGTTCCTTCACCTGGATTTTTTTTCAAAAAGAGAAAATCCAGGTGCAGGCAAATCTCCCCCGCCTGCTAGCCCCTCCTGGTGGCTAGGAGCAGGTTTGATTCCTGCCCGGGGCTTCAAAACTGTTACTTTTGTAACAGTACCAAATCATCTTAAGAGGAAAATGATTATGTAGATAATTTGGTTGCATGGTGAAGGGGGTGGCTTGTTCCTGGTAAAGGGTCAAGCGCCAAATCAAGTCATACACTGTAGAGGATCATTGTTTGTTCATGTTGCCGCTTTTGGAAATTTGAGCTGGCTTCTTTGTTTGGGTACAGGTCACAGTGAAGTCATATTGCAGGTCACAAACCTGCTTAGTTAGAACCTTGTTGGTAGGTCAATCCTGCTGTTTTGACAGCAGTCAGCCCCCTGGCCCTCTGAGCTGGAGACCTGCAGGCAGTTGTGACCAGGGTTTGAAACCTGTTTCATACCTTGGGTTTCAAGAAGATAAAATTTGATATTCCTGACAAACATTGCTGAAAATGAAGAAATTGACTTTGGAATGTCAACTTTCCATCATATTTTAGCACATCATGGGGTAGACTCTGGCTCCAGAACTCTTGGCATGGTTAACCTGAGAAAAGCTTAGTTAACACATGATCAGAGTAAGGCCAAAAATTAACAACAGAAAGTCATTTAAGTTGTGAAGTTATCATTGAAATTAGTACCAACATTTTGAAATAAATGAGAATATGAGACCTGGCTTCTACCAATTATTTCTGTATTTAATTTTGGTTGTTTTTCATTTTAATACTGTACCAACAGAAAAAATTGTCCTGTTTTATAACTGCCCACAGAAAAATCAGAACCCTGGGCCACATTTTTCATCCTCCAGGTGCATTATATGGTCCATCACCTTTCTCTGAGTATCTTCTCAAGCCAAAGTTTAGGAGTTCACCTTGGGTAATATAATCTTCTTTGACCACCTGACTAGACTGAAAACCCCATGAAAAGCTTATCACATAGGATCCTGGTATAAGAATCCTTCTGACATAATCTTTGAAAGATACAACTACCTCCCAGTCTACTGGACTGAAATGAAACTACCTATCAAAACTAAACCTACCACTTGCCTTCCAGCCCAGGTCTGTCTCCTCCTACTACCAAAAAATATGCAGTCAGAGCTAAAATCACTCTGGAAGGTTTGCTTGACATCATGGTCCTCACCACTGGAGTATGTTAGGCAATTCAGCTTCTTATCTCATCAATTCAACCATCCTTCTTTGGTGGGCTTTACTCTTCTACTAACAACCTATGATGGCTGACAAGACCAGAGAGTCTGCTTACTGGATGTGGTATCTTGAAAGTTAGTGTGGGGTTCCTGTTCACCAGTCCCCAAAGTGCTGCCTGGGTCATAGCCAGGGACTGGCTGGGAGGATTTGGCATTCTCTAGTAAGGGATAATGTATCTCAGAAATATGTATAGGGGTCAAAATGGGCTTTTATTCACTTTTAGAAGAAAGATCCCCTTAGAAAACTTCTGGTATTTGGCCCAGGGGTCAGGGAAACAATATGGGTTTGCCAATACTTGGAGTCCTCCAACAATATCTTGGACTCCTTGTACTTGGTCTTGGGATCCTGCACCTTGGTCTTGGACTCCTACTCCTGAGTCTTGGTCTCCTGCACTTTAGTACTAGGCTCCTGCACTTTGCTCCAGCTCCAGTTCTGTATCTCCAGCTCCAGCTCCTATATCTTGGTCTCCAGCTCTCTGTGTAGCTCTAGTGGCCTTTTTAATCCACTTTATCAATCCAACCAAGCTCCTTCTTGCAACCAAAAGTCTTCCAAAAACCCTTCATTATAAATCCAAACAACCCTGTAACTTTCCAGCTAGCCTACTTCTTATAGTGTCTTCTTACCAACAGTTCTGCCTTCAAATTGGCTTTCTTCAGAAGCTTAAACCATTACCACTCACTTCCCCCTATAATAACTTAAGCTTACATTTTTACTTTCTCAAAAGCTTAAAGTATGAATTCACTGTTTTCTTGCTTATAATTTAAGCTTTTGGCTTCCAACCAATCATATTCATCAGGGAACCTGCCAGAACTCAACTGATGAATGCAGAGCGCAAAACTAGACCATTTCTGAAGTTCCACCGCAATCCAAATAAGAAATCAATTTCCACCACTCAACCCGCTCAAAGCAACAACTCTTTGTGCACCAAAGCGTTAACCGGTCCACTGTTCCAGCACCAGTCTTCCCTGCATTCAACCTTAACCAATTTAAGTAGTAGGACACTATTTAAATTGTTTTTTGGTCATCTTTAACGTTTTACCCATATATTTACTAATATAGTAAAATCCAAGGAAAATGTCTCATCAAAACAACTTGATTAGGAAAAACCTTGGCTCATTTCTCCAGACCACCAGTACTTCTGTTCCTTTGACTTCAGCTAGTCTAGCATCTTCTGGTCCTTCAGCTAATCTAATCAATACTTTCCAGTCTATTAAATAGTCTTTTCCAGCCAGCAATCAGTCCATTCTAGTCTACAATCAGTCCTTCTCAGTCAGCAATCAACCATTCCTACCCATGAACCACCTAGGTTTCAATCCTTACCATGAACCATCTTGTTTCTAATCCTCACAATGAACTGCCTTGGTTCCAATCCTCACAATGAACCTACAGTCCCTCAACTAGTCTTCAATGTGATCATAAATTCTCTTTTACTAATCTTCACTGTAAATCCTGAACCACCTTGGTCCTATGATCAGCTCCCAATACCAATACCTCAGACTCAGGCAATAAGTCTATGTGGCTACTGGCGCTTGGATGGGCCCCTTACAAGTGTCATTCACCTGGGCCATTCAATCACAGACAATCCTCATGTCTGTGCAGTTGGCTTTTCTCACTCAGGTGATTAAGTCTGAGCTTTCAGTTGAAAAGTAATCAACTTTACTTCTCAGAGGTCTGATCACACCAAGTTCAGTAGCTGCTTCCTCAATCAACTACCCTGGTGATACCTCTGAGCATATTGATGCCCTCCAATGATCACTTTAGGACCTCCCCAAAGCTCCCATGAAAACACATACAAAGACATCCTTCATTCTGTTAGGTAGAGTTTTTTTTCTCAAAGACCTCCTGTAAGCGCACAAGGGCATGTAGAGCTATCTTAGCTCCACCCCTTCCCTGGAAGCCCATGTTACCTGGCAGGGTCATCCACTCCCCACCCCAAGCAGCAAACAGTTTATGCTAGGTGAGAACAACTAACTAGCCCCTAGCAGCCAACAGTCCCTTCTGGGATGGTTCAACATTTGCCTCCAGTAGTCCTCTGTTACCTATTAGGCAGGCCTTAACTTCCTCTAGTAGCCAATGCTCCCTACTAGGTCCCTACCTGTCAAAAGCCCCTAGACTCTCTCTTGGCCAACATTAGCCCAGCCTGCAAAACCATCCAACATGTGGACCGTCACAGTTAGTATAGCCAAAAATATTGAATATGGACTTTCAGCATAAAAAACTTCTTTAATTTTGTCTGCAGACATAAAAAAGTCAACATAACTGCTGAAAAACACTATTTGAATCACTTATAAAACTTAGTTAGATTTTCCAGATATGATTTAGTTAGGAAAAATTGTTTTATTTTAAATATAAAAATATTAAAGGTTTACATACATGAATTTTGGAAAATAATTGTAGAAACTGTGAAGGGAAGCTTAAAGTACAGCCCTGGGTACTATTATCTGAAATATCATACCTTTATATGAGTTCTTTTTTAAAACGGCAGTGATTTATTATTGAAATCAGTGAAGGTGTTGACATTAAGACAATTGGCCTTTTATGGTAATTTTGTATAAGACTTCAGAATTTTTCAACAAAAGCTGGAGTTTTATAAAAGCCTGTGTTCAACCATCATCAATAAATTACTATTTTCAAAGGATACAAAAGATACAGCTAGGATTGAGACAATAGTTTTATTGATGAGTCTAAATAGGAGGAGATTAAATTGCTTGAAAAATAAAACTGGGATGCCTTTTATAACTATTCTAACAAAAAAAATGAAAATGGAATTATGTTTAAGTGATATTTACTCATAATTTCACAATAAAAATATATTATCAAAAGTAATATTCTGAAATGTCAGGGCCCGTAATAACCCTGACAAAGAAATAAATAACATCAGCACTAAGGGATGCAAATTTTCAATCAAGTAATCACCTTATTGGACCTGGAAATAAGATTTCATAAACTCACATCACCATTCTTCTGATGCCAATTTAATGTCATGGGGACACTTGCACGTGGAGGAACTTTCAGAAGCAGCCTTTATATCTAATAATGCTTCTTATTGGTCAAACTCCTCAGAAGTTGGAGATTTTATCCTCCAAAAGATCCCTGGAAGACCACAAGCTTTTGCCCATGTTCCAGAGCCTGAAATTAGTGTGTTACTACTCCTGGGTAACTAATCAGAAGATACCAGTTCCAGAAAAATGATGGCATGTGACCAACTAGCCAATTAAGATGCCCTTCCAAGACTAGAGCCAACTCCTCAGCAGTATATAGCTGGGGAAGTTGAGAATTCTCTCCCTGTTGTCATCATTTAATAAATTTTGTTGGTTATATTGCAACTGAGTTTCTAGACTTGCCCGCTAACGTATCTTAAAATACACAGGGGGCGCTCAATGAGCCGCCCCTTGACGTATCTAACATTATGGATTAATCTGATGGCAGTATCAAATGGCAGGTACTTCATCCTAATTAGAAGTGTTGCCAATTTGACTTTCTGATCCCCGCACAAGTTATTCCTTGGCTCCAAACCCTACATGGAACTCCCCACTATGCCACCCCCTTGTGGCCTTGTGGCTTCCCCATATAGTATATTAATCACAATATTCTACAATAAACAACACCTTATTCTTATTATTCTGTCCTTTCCTATTGGACTGTTGTCTTCCCCAATTCCAAGTACTGAACTCTCATTGGTTCAGTTGCAACAGTGGTAGCAGAAGTAGGTTTATGACCTATCTTAAAAACAAAATCCCCTCAAGAAAGGACAGAGTACGGGCCCATTGCTACTCCACAACAAGAGACATTCCTCACAATCCCCAAGGGGGAAATTCCCAAAGGTTATGTCATCTACCAAGATCAGTTAATTCTCACCAGTGTATACAATTGGCTCCGCCTCAGGCAGTGTGATACTAGCGTCACCCCGCCACAGTCAGACCTGTCTCAACGTATGCTCAACCTCCAACTAGAGTCCTTGACTGGCAGTGTTGAAGGAGCCAACATTGTCAGTTGGCTCCAGTTTACCAAAACATGCCTTTGTATCTGTCAGGTCCCAGAGTTCATGTGGGTTGCCACTGCATCTGGACGCCTTACAGGGCCCGCCACTGTGTGGTTCACCAACTGGGCCAGCCAGGAACTTGACGTCACCTGGGCAACATTTTGAGACGCCGCCAAGTCCTGATATAGTGAAACTTTCTCTCCCATTGTCTTGGGGACTCCCCTTTTAGCCATCAAGCAGACTGGTTCAGTCCCCAAATATCTTGCTGCGTGGCAACAAGCCCTTTCTGCCGCCCCTGAGGCAGTAACTGATGGGAATGCCATGTTGCTCACCCTCATTGTTAATGAGTTAAAACCCCATATTTGCAAGTGGGTTCCCGTCAGCCGCTGCACCTCTATTGACAACTGCTATAAAGCCATTGTAGAGGCCAATAACCAGGCTTTGATGGGCTTCCACCGCACCAACAATGCTCCACCCCAACTACATTCTGCAGCTAACAATGGCCAAGGTCAAGTGGGCCGTTGCCAACCTTGTCAACAAGAAAGTGCAACTAAGCGCCCCTGTGAGGGGGGAGCTCCAGCTAGCGCTAATTGAGGACCAGGGAAAATCCTGGGGGTTGTAGCAACAAGAGGCCTTACAACCCTGGCCAACCCATCTTCTCAGCCCTTGCCTGCAAAGAACTCCCGTGACTAAAATCTTCACGAGGTTGAAACTCTGTACGTCTTTCAGGTCCATAGCAATGACCCTGTGTTGCAAGCCGCCCACTCCTCAAATAAAGTAACACACTTGTCCTATCCCTTCTGTTTCTATGGGAACACCCACAAGCTACTGGTAGATACCAGGGCCAATCACACCATGGTAGATCAAGCGTTTGCCAACTCCCAGCAATTAGATCAAGTACCCAGCAGATTCAAAGAAGTACATGTAGCTTATTCCTGCAGAATTGCCATCACCCATGAGACAGTGCCCTTCTCTGTAAGGATGGGAAACATCCAGGTTAAGCTCTCTGGGCCAATCATGGCAGACCTCAGCCACAACGTAATTGCTGGCCTTGATTGGCTCCGTCATAACCGCCCCTACATTGACTGGGATACCTCTGTCATCACCCTCAATAGAAACGGGGTGGGGTTCCAGATCTACCCCATGGAAATGAACAAGCTACTACATGACACTGTGTTTGTCAGAATGACAGAAACAGGCTCATACAATTTCAAGGGGAGGAGACTAGACTTTAACCAATGCTCAGTTGAAGTTATCTGTGCAGAACCACCTGCAGTCCCTCCCTTGTCATCATCATTACCACCAGCACTAGCTGCACTCCTTGAGGAGTACAAGGATGTATTCAGTGAAACACTCAAACAACTACCTCCACCCAGGAGATCCAGCACACTGTACAACTTCAAGGATTGTTACCTAAAGCATGATCATTATACTGTCTCACACCAAAGGAAGATAAAACCCTCCGCCAGCACCTTGTGGACGCGCTCAATAAGGGCTTCATTTGCCCCTTGCTCTCTCCATATGGGGTGGCGGTCTTCTTTGTAGCCAAGAAAGACGGGTCCCTTTGCCTGGTCACAGACTACCGCGCCCTAAATGAGGTGACAGTTAAAAAAAAAACCCTGCCGCTGATTAAAGACCTGTTTGATACACTTGCAGGCGCAAAGGTCTTTAGCAAGATTGATCTCACTGCAGAGTACAACCAGGTCCGCATTGCACCAGGAGATGAGGCAAAAACTGCCTTCTGCACACGCTACGGGTCGTTTGAGTGTTGTGTCATGAACTTTGGAATGACCAACATTCCCTCCACCTTTGCCATGTTGATGAACAAAGCCTTTGAGGAATTGATTGGAAAGTGTGTGGTGGTGTACCTTGACAACATTATTGTCTTCAGTCAAGATCAAACCACACACCTCCAACACCTCCGTGCTGTCCTCAACACTCTTTGGAAAAACCAGCTAAAAGCTAAACCCTCCAAATGTGAGTTTCTTAAGTCAGAGTTATTATTCCTTGGGCACACCATCTTTGCCCAAGAGATAAGGCCCAACCCTGCCAAAATCAAGGCAATTACAAGCATGCCACCCCCCACCAATGTGGGCCAGGTGTGTGCATTCCTAGGCATGGTTCCCTATGTGCAAAAGTTTATCCCCAATTGCAGAGAACTTATTGCACCTCTTACTGAGCTCCTAAATACCAAAAAACGCTTTCACTGGACCCCTGCCAGAGATCAAGCCTTTGAGACATTGAAGCAGAGACTACAACTGCACCTGTATTGCAGTTCCCCAATTGGAACTGCCAGTACAAACTTGAGACTGACGCCTCTGACAGAGCCATAGGGGGCGTGCTACAGGTAGAAACTGACAAAGGTGTCTTCCTCCCCGTGGCATACAAGTCCAGGAAGCTTACTGACTCAGAACAATATTTTCCCATCCATGATAAAGAGTTAGCAGCAATTGTGCACTGCGTTGAGAAATGGCGCTGTTACCTGGAAGGGGCTACCTTTCCTCCCCGCGTCCTGACAGACCACAAGTCACTCCAATACTTCAACACACAGTCTCATCTGACACGCCGCCAAGCAGGATGGGTTGAGTGTCTATCCCCCTATCAGTTACGCATTGAATATAAGCCTGGGAAGGAACTTGTCACAGCCAACGCTCTTTCACAACTCTACGTAGCGTCCATCACTGGGGACAACAGTTTGGACCCAGATTGGCCCATGCTCTACCTGCGCCCTGAGGCAACCTGCTACAAGGGCCTTAACTCAGTCACCATCTCCAAGCTGAAGGACAACAAAAGTCAGCTCACCACCAATGCTGGTAACGTCTGCCACTGGGCAGAGACAGGTGAGAAGACGCCTTACATTCCCACCACACAACAAGGGGACACCATCTTGCACTACCACCAAACCTTGGGTCACATCAGAGGGTGTAACCTCTTCAAGATTATGAAACAAAAGGTTTGGTGGCCGCGCATGCGCCAAGACATCTTGGACCTCCTCAAGATGTGTGTGTTGTGTGAAAAGAATGCGTCCAAACCTGTACCTCCCAAGTCTGTCCTACCCATCAAGGCTATGGAACCCTTTGAACAGTGGGCTCTTGGCATTGTGGGACTGCTTCCCAAAGACAAACTGGGTAAGAAGTATATTATCACCGCTACAACTACTTCACTTTTTGGCCAGTGGCCTAGGCAACAACCAACCGCACCACCACCACTGTTACCCGCTTTATTGGCAAGGAGATTGTGGTGTGCTTTGGGAGACCCAAGCGTCTCATCACAGATGGCGGGCCCAAACTTGTTGGACACATTGTGAAGGCATACTGCGTCAAGAACGTGCTCCAGCATATTGTCACGACCCCCTACCATCCGCAATCCAACAGAAGCGTGGAACAGTTAAATGGCTCCCTGGTTCAACTGATTGCCAAGCTCTCACAAGAGCACCCTAATACTGTGTGGACTGAACATCTTCCCACTGCCCTACTGATCCTGCAAGCAAGAATCAACAGGGGCACTGGGTTCAGCCCTAGCACCCTGGCCTTTGAAACACCTGACAGTCTGACAGGGGTTGAACAGGGAAAGCTACGGTCCAAGGTCCCTGACAAGCCTCCCCTAACAACAACCCCATCCCTAGACCAATGGTGTGCCAAAGCCCAAGAGATTGAGCACAAGCAGATTGCAGGAGGGACAAAACACCTCAAAGCTAGATATGCCATAGGTGACCCCGTCTACACCCTCAATCCCAATTCTGCCAAATTAGACCCCAACCACCTAGGGCCCTTCAAGGTAGCTGCAGTCTATGACAACCACACCTATCAACTTGAGGATGCCCAGGGGAACACCAAGAAGCTTCACCACAATTGCTTGCGCCCCTGCTGTGCCATTCCCACACAAAGGTTGTTTGTGCAGACCTTCTCAGACCTTCTGCAGACTCCAGTCCTGGTGTCTGACAACAAGCAGGGGGCAAGGGGGGTGTTGCAACCAAGTTTCTAGACTTGCCTGCTAATGTATCTTACAATACACAGGGGGCGCTCAATGAGCCGCCCCTTGAAGTATCTACTGTTATGTATAATCTGATGGCAGTATCAAATGGCGGGTACTTCATCCTAATTAGGAGCATTGCCAATTTGACCTGCTGATCCCCGCACAAGTTATTCCTTGGCTCAGAACCCTACATGGAACTCCCCACTATGCCACCCCCTTGTGGCCTTGTGGCTTCCCCATATAGTATATTAATCACAATATTCTACAATAAATGACACCTTATTCTTATTATTCTGTCCTTTCCTATTGGACTGTTGTCTTTCCCAATTCCAAGTACTGAATTCACATTGGTTCAGTTGCAACAGTTAATGCACACAGAGCATTTTTACTTTGCAGGAGTTTACTATATAATAACAAATTTTATACTTTTAGTGCTATCAAATAAAGAGTACCTTCAGTATCAACACCTGTGTTGAGAAACAGAGCAACTTCTTGCTGCCTCTGACCAACCAACGTTAGCCCTTGTGCCTTCCCCTAGAGTGCTGGATCAGGAGCTAGTTCCTGCTCCTGATTCCCTTCTCTTCTTTCCCGGTGTTCCTCTGCTCCACCAACTTTTCCTGTTGAGTTAGCCCATGAGTGCCGCTACTGGAGAGCTCTCCCTTGTCCCTTCCATTGTAAGGTCTTGCCCAATAACGTGCAAGATTATATACTATACCATTTATAGTGTTTGGGTTGAGATTTAAAAGGAAAAGGAAAATAGGTACTGTTTGTAAAAAAGACCTTTATGATACATGCTAAAAACTTATAGTTTAGCACAAAAGGTGTCATTAAATTCACTAAACCTAAACAAACTATATAATATAATGTGTTGAACAAATATTTATTTGTGACTAAAGAAAGGTTGACGTTGGGATATTCCCTGTGAGAGTATTGTAACATGAAATTAGAGATTTTATTTCTCAGATAAAAAAGTAGTGACAATAAGCCAATCACTTGTTATCTGGCTCTCTATTCTGATTATCCTAGCTATTAAAACACTAGCAAATTTAGAAAAATGAAGATCTGATCTGGAATGTATTTACTTTGACTTTAAAGGTTAATTTCAAAAGCTATAACAAAAATATAAGACTGAAATTAAAAATCTTAAAGATTGAAGAAAAAACCTGTAGTTGTGTTCTTGGGGAAATCCCACTTAGAATTTCAGCTTAAAAGCTTACTCTTCCAAGGCTTTTATTTATAGCAAAAATGGGAGGAGATTGTATAGGGAAATAAGGGGATTTGAGGATGGTTGAACATGATAACCATGTGTTAACAGTTGGAAAAAACAGGGCTTGATTATAAACAACCCAAAGATCTGCACCTGCAGTGGCAGAAGAGTGCCAGTTGCGTAAGCAGCGTAAGAGAAAAAGAAACCCTATTTAAAATAGGATTTTTAAAGAAAATAAGATAATGAAACTGTAACTGCGCGCAAAGAGCAAAAGCAAAACCAAAAGCAAAAGAGATCAAGGTAAGAGTCTTGATTAAATAAAAACTAATAATTATTTGTAACCAAACTTAAGTTTGAATTTAAACTTATAGCTTTAAAGAGCCTGCCTTCTGGGGCAGGGCACACATCCATCCCATCATATAATTATAGAATATTGGGTTTGCCTACCTGACCATGCTGGGGCTCACTGAGCAAATGATTCCCCACATGGAAGTGTGGCATCCTTGGGCTATTGCTTCCAACTGCGTGATAAGGATGGCCCCTGTCATCTACTGGGCCTTCCAGGTCAACCCTTCCCTTCAACCAAAGATTCTCCTGGAAGCAACCCAGACCATGACATGAAAGCTAGAATCAAGGGCTTTTAACTAACAATCTTTTGGGCTGAAATATTTCAGTATTTGCATAAGTATAGGCAACCAAAGATGATACAGGAGAAATAAACAGAAGTCTTGGCATAAATTGTCAGGAATTGCAATTTGGTTGTACCCAAAACCCTAAGTATGACCCAGGCTCAATCTCTGAAAAAACCCTTTGCAAAACACCAGTTCCAAAGACTGGGAACTTGACAGCCCACAACCAATTGATAAATTCAATGTAACCTGCCAGGATCCAAATCCTAAACTACACCACAGGGGTTTGCAAGCAAACTACCAGTGCCAGATGCCAGGAGTTTCCCTGAGGTGCCAATACCTGACACAGTGGTTTTCTCAATGAAATATTAAAGTCCACCTGTCAGGATACCAGGAGTACCGTGAAGCTCCAGCAGGTGAGGGAGGAGTCAAAGCAGCTACTAGCATGGCCCACCAGATGATGGGACCTAACTTTACCAGATAGAAAAGGGCCTTCCCAGCCACAGCCCAAGGTCCAGCCGCTGGCAAGGCAGAGTTGATCAATCCATTGAGCGCAAAGTAAAGCACTCCCAGGAATTGGCTACTCTGGCCAGAGGCATCAGAAGCAGGGGGTTGAGATGGTTGGTTTGGGTGTTGGGGGCAGTTCCATGAGGACCAAGTAGGCGGCAGGATTGTTGTACTTCCCGTTGAAGATCAAAGGGTAGATGGTGATTGCTTTGCTGTCTTGGAAAATTTTGTAGGGTTCCTTGGGAGCGGTCAGGCAGGTGTACCACTGCAAGTCTTCCAAAGTCCAGGGTTTGTAGTCAGGATTGGCGGGATACTCAGTGAAATGCACAGGGCCAAATGAAGCATTGGGTAGACAGCAGTAGTCAAAGGCTTTGGTTTTGTCAACTGGAGTCTGACTATCTATCCCAGTGGATGGGTACTGACGCTTGGGTGTATGCAGATGGAAGAGTATCAAAAATAGGTATGGAAACAGATTGTTGAACCAAAGGTTCATAACAACTTTATTTGATTGAGGATGACAATACAGAACTTTTTAAGTGCTTCTGATTTATATACTTACTCACATGCAGGTGCCTCTGGGTATTCTTCTGATGCTATCTGTGTGGCAAGGCTTGGCATTTCAGGTTCTGCTGTTTGGTTAGCTGCTTCAAGGTTAATATTTGGGGTTTTCATGAACAGTTGTTTTGCTTTTTGATGGTCCATCTTGGCTTGGCTGGTCATTGATTTTGGCAGGTTTGGCTTCTGGGGTTTTGGGGTTTTTCCCAATTTGATCACCATTTTTGGACTGGCTTGACAGGCTCTCTTGAGGGCAACAGTGCCCATGTTGACACTGAAAATGTCAACAGTGACCATGTTGAAACTTTTAATGTTGACACTATAGTAAAGTGACAACCTGGTTTTACTTAATGTTGTTTCCTGGATGTCAAACTTTTTTAATTAACAAAACACTTTACCCTGAACATTTTTAATATATAAAATTTTTCAAAATATTTTATTATACTAAAATGACCCCAGAGAGCTCAAAAATGCAATAAAAAATACTATAAGTAATAAAAATAAGGAGATATAAGAAACTAGTTTTCAGTTTACTATGTAAATTACACTCTTTATTATAAAATTATTTTTTATTCCCATAAAAATTAAAATTCCAATGAACCAAAAATAAAGATATTTTATATATCATAATAACCACAAATATAAGAAAATTCTAATTTAAATTTATTATACTTTATATAAGCATAACTGAAAATATCTCATACCTTAAAGATAAATTAACAAAATATAAGATATTTCTTACAAAACCACATTAAAACTGTATCTGAAACTTACCATTTATACCTAAAAAATTAATGCACTATAAATAAATTAAAAAATTAAAAATTTAAAAGTAAAAAATATATAGGCAAAGCAAAGCAAAGTTTATTTGGCTAATTAAAGCCACCAGCAAGAGCAGTTGCAACATCTTCTAGGTACTTCGTTATCTCCGCCAACTTGTACTTCTTCTTCACTACCTTCTGCACGTCCTCCTGGTAGTCTTGCTCCTTGGGCTTCCTCTTCTTGGGGGCCACCTGGTTGGCCAGGTTGCGGAACTTGGAGACAGTCCAGGCCTGCTCCTCTTGTAGCTTGAAGAAGAACTTGTTGAACTTGGGGTTGGTCCCAAACTTCACCTTCAGGTGCTTATGCCAAACCTCAAGGCTAGAGGTGGTTTTCATCTCCCCCTTGAGGCAGGCGCCTTGAAAGTTCCAAGGGATAGTGGCCCCGCTCTTACCTCTCCAGGCAGTCATCTTCTTGCCCACCCATTGCCGCTCAAAGTACTCCAGGTAGCCTTCAAAGATGGTGGAGTGCTTCTTGATATAAGCATCCTCCTGGAGGGCCTCAAAGCCAAGCCCAGTATGCTCCGGGCGCACAAAAGCCAAGGCAGCAAACTGGGTCAGGGCAAAGCAGCACTTTCCCTTACCATTGTTAAGATACTTGTTGAAAAGGTCCTTCTCATTCTTGAGATTCTTGACAAGGGCCTGCCAAAAATGGAAGAAGCAGCCCTGGACTTCTCCATTGAAGGTGGCCTGGAAGGCTCTGAACTGAGCCTGCTTGAAGTCCATAATGATCACTTTTGGCCCAAGTGAGTGCGCATGAGCTAGCTGCTCAGTGGCTATGGTTGCCTCATCCTTCTCAGCGGAGGAGGGATTGGCCCTTGTGGTGTGGGTGAGAGGGGGAGCTGGTTGGTGGGAAGGGAGCTCAAAGCATCCCAGACAATCTTGAAAGCTCTGGCATAGACCTCTGTCTTGGCACCAGGAAGGAGAAAGAACACAAGAGGGATAACCTGGTCATTGAACTGCCCATGCAGGACCCAAAGCTGCTTAAAGAGAGGGGGGCAAGTAGCAAATGTGCTGTCACACAGCCAGGTGGTAGCAGTGTTAAGCTGCTCCAGGTTTTGGGTTGTTGCGTAGACTACAATCCTATCCTCCACTTCCTGCCCATTGTCATGGAGCAGGAACATCTCACCATCCTCTGTCTTCTTGAGGGCATCTGTGAGGACCAGGTCCTTGATGTTGGTGGCACTCTTGGCCAGGGGGTTTGAGGCTTGACACCTATCACTCACAAACTTGACCAACTGGGTGTGAGTAGGGACCCTCTTGAGGTTGGTAGGGAACAGGTATTTGCAAGCAAGCACAGCCAGCTGGGTGGCAGAAAAATCTTTGGAGGTGGGTATCACCTGCACCAGATACCACTTCAGGAGGCGGGAGATGGTAGTGTTGGGCATTATGCAGGTATGCTCGCCTTTTATGGTTTGGACCAGGTCCCAGCACTCAGTGTTGAGCTGCACTGGGCAGGAGCAGTCCTCACAGGTGTAATGCCAGCTCTTAAAGCCCCAGTTGGCATTGTTGCAGCTGAAGTTATACCCATTGGCCACCATGGCAGGCCCACCTTTAACACTCATGATTGGGAAAAACTTGGGTAGGGTGGAAGGAACCTTGAACTTGCCATCAACATTGCAGATGTTGTGGGCCACAAGAGGGTCCCAAGGGCCAGCAGGAGCATGGCAGAAGCCAGGGAAGTAATTGGGGCGGGGCTTTGAATCATCCCCAGATGAGCTTGAAGGGGGAGAGTTTGGCGGGGGTGGAAAGCAGAAGGGGGCTTGTTGTGGTGCTCCTCATGTGCAGGAGACTTATCCTTGGGTGGGGTCTTTTTGCCTTGCCGCTGCTTCTTGGTTGGCTCCTTGTCAGAAGCCAAGTTGTAAAAACTGTGCTCTGTAAGAGAGCCATCAGTTTCCTCTCCCCCAGTGGAATGAGCAGGGCTCTTCTCAGGAGAGAGCTCAGGGGAGGGCTTGGGGATGGTTTGGGGGTGGCCTTCTTTGACAAGACAGGCTTCTTTTTGGTGGCTTTGGTGGGCTTGGAGGGATGCTTGGTACCCTTTGGCTGTTTGGAGGTGTTCTTGTCCTAAAATAATAAGTAAAATGGTTTAAAATAAAGCAAAGTATGTAAAAAAACAAAAAAAAACTTAAAAAGCATAATATATAAAAATTAAATCTTAGATATCATTTCTTGGCATTTAAAAGTTAAAAATTATTTGTATAGTTTTTATTTTATTAAAGTTTTAAATAAATAAATTAAAATTTAAGAGAAATATGCAAAAGTATTATATTTAGATATAGATTTTATTTTAAAAATTAAAAATATGAAAGAGAAAAGGTAAAAATACATCATATCAAAAAATGAGAAATTTTTATTATATAAAACATAAAGTTTTATATGTGAGAACTGAAAAGCGTTGACATTATGAGTGACAATTAGTAAAAAAAGCTGAATTCTCACTGTTGATTAAAAAAATTGTAGACATTATTTTTGACAACATTCTCACTGTTGACATTATTTTAAAAATTTACTATGAAAAAACATAGTACACTTAATTAAATTTATGAGGGCTAGCAAAAAATTAACTGTTTCCTGTGTATTTTTGTTCACATATAAAAATTAAAAAAAACATATAAAAATAAGTTTAAAAAGTATTGAGGTTCTTTACTCTTTTATTGAAAATAATATTTGGGTAGTGGTAATATGATATTTTACCATTGCACTTATGTAAAGTTGTTAAGAAGTGGTATTCAAGTATTGAAAAGGGTAAAGTGTCAACAACGTCACTTACGACATTCTTTATATGAGGTGGCATATTAATTTAAGCTTAATTGCGCCACTCTAATTTGCTTAACTCCACCCTAGGGGATGATCACAAGCAAATAAACAACATTTATGAGTGTTGACATTATTATCAATAATAAATTCTATGGTAACTTACGTAGTAAGTCATGCTTAAATTATTGGATCACCATTAGCACCCAATCCAATTAATATATTAAAGCCGTACTGTAGATTCAGAACCTAAAGGTAAAAATGCGGGATTGTCAAATTCTTTTGCGTGAACTCACCAACTTACTGGAATATCTTTCATCCTTTTATATAAATAATTAAGTTGTCCTGGGATGAAAATTACTCCATTAAGTTGGTGAGTTTATGCAAAAGAATTTGATAATCCCGCATTTCTACCTTTAGGTTCTGAATTTACAGTAATAAGTGCCACATAAATATTTATAACATGAACATTCCAACAATCAAATATATGTGCACTGTCTTTTTCAATATAATAATTCAATAAAAAATATTTTTAAATGCACACTTTTTTTTACTGTAGATGCTTCAGTTTTGTTATTAAAAATTAGTTTGGCTTAAAAAGTGTTGACATTGACACTTTTACGTTGTGGAAATAAATAAAAAAATAAACTAATTTTTATTAGTAAAAGTAAAAAAATCAGGTTAAATTGAGTTTTTTATTAAGCTTAATATTAAATTGTGTTGAGATGGCCACCATTTTGTTGTGTTTTCTGGGTTTGCACCCCTGAATGCTTTAAAAAAAGAATTAAGCTAGCACAACTAGCAAAAAACATAGGAGATTTAGAGTTTTGAGTCAACAGTTGCCATGTTGACAAAGTGTTGACATGGCCACTGTCAACATTTTTAGTGTCAACATGGGCGCTGTTGCCCTCTTGAGCCCAAAGAACTTGATTAAAAAAGAGGTCCCCAATTGGGGACCCCAAATTACTTAATGGAGGGTGGGCTTGGTCTGGGTTTACTGGGCAGCTAAAAATAGCCTGCCCAGGCCCAGCCAAACCCACCAAGGCTTATGCGTAGCTTTTGGGGCCCATTACGGGCCCTCAGCTGCCACCAGGGCGGGAATGGTTCCCGCGCCTGGATTTGCTTCGAAAAGCAAAAATCCAGGTGCAGGTGAATCTCCCCCACCTGCTAGTCCCGCCTGGTGGCTAGGAGCAGGTTTGATTACCGCCCAGGGCTTTGAAGCTGTTACTTTTGTAACACTATCCCCTTCTAAACCAGACTTGGCTTTCTTCTTCTCCCAATATTGGCAGACAGCATCAGCTGCATTGGCAAGGTTGTCAGCAGGTTCCTAGGTGCTTTCCTTGGCAGGTATCCTAGCCATTTGACGTAGTACTGTGGCTTACAGTAGTGGGTGCGGTCACTGTGTATATAATCTACTTCATGTTCAAGGGATCTTCCTACCAGGATGGGCAGAGGGATAGTCTTCAGTTTCTGGTGGGGTAGGGATGTGTTGTTCTTTTTGAACAGCAAGGATCAATGGAATATGTCATGTATTTTTCAGGTGTCAGGTAACTTCAGACGGTAAGCTACTTTTCCTACTTGGCCTGTGATCTGGTAGGGGCCGCTTCTTTGGTGAGCTAGCTTCCAGCATGGGATATTTAGGGGTATGCTCCTTGAGTCTAGATAGACCTCATCTCTATCTCTAGTGGCTTTCCAGGGGTACGCTTTCTATCAGCAAAGGCTTTGTAAGTCTGTACTGTGTAGGTTAGGTTTTGGGAGCAGGTCATCTGGGTTTTGTGGATGTGTTCCATCTAGGTTTTACCCGCTTTTTTAGACTCCTGGTTTCCAATCTTAGGGTCCCAAGTGGGGTCAAATCCATAATTAGCTTTGAAGGAGGACATCCCGGTGAACGCATGATCTTTGCTATTGTAAGTGTATTGGGCTGTGGATAATAGGTCTGCCCAGTTGTCTTGATTGGCGTTTGCGTAGCATTGGAGGTACTGTTCCAGAATCTGGTTTACCCTTTTGGTTTAGCCGTTGGTCTGGGGGTGATAGGAAGTGGGCACACATCTTTTGATTCCTAGGTCTTTCATCACTTGCGCCCAATAATGAGATGTGAACTGTGGTCCTTGGTCTGTCACTATTTCCTCTGGGGTTCCGTGTTGGGTGAGTATTTGGTCATGAAAGTGTCAGACAGTTTCAGCAGTAGTGCAATGGGTAGTGGTGGGGACAAAGTAGGCCATTTTGGTGAAGCATTCAACCATCACCAGAATTGCATTATAGTCTTTGGAGGGTGAGAGTTCAACTATGTAATCCATGGATACCAATTTCCAGGGGCCTGAAGGGATGTCTAGGGGGTGGAGGAGGCCTTCTGGCTTAGAGCGTCTTTTTTTTGGTACGCCCACATGTTTCACAGCCCTCAATGTAGTTGATAACATCTGTGTCTATCTTGGTCCACAAGTAATTCCTTTTGATGTGTTGAAGGGTTTTGTGGTGGCCTGGGTAGCCGGCTAGTTCCAAGTTGTGAAAGTCCTTTGGTACAGAAATCTGAGCTAATCTTTCTGGTACATAGATTCTTCCTCAGAACAGTAGGGTGGTTCCTTTTAGTGAGTAACCTCTTTTATACAGGGGGCTGTCTAGTTGTGTTGAGAGTTCTGAGACCATAGTTTTGGCAACAGGGTCCTTTGCCTGGGCTTCTAATACATCCAATTTCTTATTGACAATTTTCAGCTAGTTTAGTTTTATTCTTCCACTGGTTGTATCCAACAGGGTATGGATGTTGTGATCTCTCAACTTGGTGGAGGACAGGATCAGGTTTGCTCTTCTACTTAGGGCATCTGGGACAATGTTTACTTTGCCTGGTTTATAGTCAATTTCTAGTACGTAGTCTGCCAGTTCTAGGGCCCATTTTGCTTGTTGTTGGTTAAGCTGGCGTGGTTTGAAGAAGTAAACCAGGTTTTTGTGATCTGTTAGGACCTTTACTGGGTGCTCAGCGCTGCATAGGTATCTGCGCCAGTGCTTCAGGGTCTTCCTTATAGCTAGCATTTCTTTATCATATATAGGATAATTTCCTTCATCAGGGATCATCTTTTTGGACTAATATGCTACAGGATGTAGCATACCATCCCCTCCTTCCTGAAGAAGCACCCCTCCCAGGGCAAAGTCAGAAGTGTTGGTTTCCAGAATGAATGGCTTTGTGTGGCCAGGCATGACTAACACAGGCGCAGAGGTGAAGGCCAACTTCAGGGCTTCAAAGGCAACAACACAGTTGGGGGTCCACTCAAACTGGACTTTGTCTGAGAAAAGGCGGGTCAGGGGCAGAGTAATCTGAGAAAAAATTTAATGAAATCTCTACAGTAGTTTGCTAGCCCCAGGAAACTCCTAACATCTTTCCAACAGGTAGGGGTGGGCCAAGCTGTGACTGCATCCACTTTATCTTGGGCCATGGCAAATCCACCAGTTTGTACTACGTAGCCCAAGAATTCTACCTCAGGTTGGAAGAACTCACACTTCTTGAGTTTGAAGTGAAGGTTGGCTGCTACTAGTTTCTCCAAGATGAGGTCCAGGTGGCAGAGGTGGTCTTCATGCGTTTTGCTATATATCAGAATGTTGTCAAGATATGCCACGCAGAATTGGTCCAGGTATTCTCCAAGGACCAAGTTAATTATCCTCTGGAAAGTGCTAGGGGCGTTGCATAGCCCAAAAGGCATGATTAGGTATTCATAGAGTCCATATCAAGTTTTGAAAGCTGTTTTATATTCATTGCCTTCTTTGATTTGGATTTGGTTAAAAGCGTCTCAGAGGTCAATATTGGAGTATACTTGTGCTCCAGTCAAGACATCACATAGGTCATTGGCATTAGGTACAGGGTATCTGTTTTTTACTGTGATTTTGTTCAGCTTCTGGTAGTTTACACAAGGTCTCATTCCCCCATCTTTCTTCCCAACAAATAGTAGGGGGGAAGAGCATGGGGCCTTTGAGACTTGGATAAATCCTTTCTTGGTCATGTCTTCAATTTGCGCTTTCAAGGCCACCTGTTCTTTGTGGTTGCAACTATAGATGGGCTATGGCTGGGTTGCGTATCAGGGAGTAACTCAATGGCGTTGTAGTAGATAGAGTGTTCAGGTAGTTGAGTTGCCACCTCTTTACTGAAGACACTGGCCCATTTCTTGAGGGCTGAGGGCAGCTTCCCTGAGAAAGGGTCCAATTGCAAGGGCATGAGTTTGATGGGGATACTATATGTGGGCTTGGCTGAATGGGTACAGTGTTGGGGTTAGGTCCCTTTCCCAGGGTTACAGTTTGGCTGTGGTAGTTCAGGATTTCACTATGCTTGCCAGCCCAGAAGTCTCCAAGTATTAAGGGGTATGGTAATCCTTTCAACAAGATAACAGATGAGGGGTTGGTGTTTTGCCCAATCTTTAGCTTGAGATGTTGGTTACATTCTTGGCCAATGTCAGTTGAGCCGTTTCCCATAGTGACTTGGAATTGAGTATCTGAGGGGGTGAGTTCCAGCTTAGACTCTAATGCGGGGTCAATGAAACTTTTGTCAGCCCCTGTGTCTAAGAAAGCCTTTTTGTGAAATACTTTATCTCCCACCTCTAGGGTCACTATGATATACTTATAAGACTGAGAGGTAGTGTTTAATTGGGCAAGGAAGCCTGAAGTTTGGTTTCTTCTGGCACAGGCCCTAGTCTGGTGTCCTGCTTCATGGCAGTGGAAACACAACCTGTCTCTGTAATGTCATTGCAACTCCTTGGGTGTCATGGCTGGTCTGGCCGCAGTGGGGCTTCTGGCCATCCAGGGTCCATGGGGGGCGCCGTGGGTTTCTTGGTTTAAGCTTAGTCCTTGGCAGAGCACAATCAGTTCTTCTAATCCATTTGTGGGGGGGTGCTTGAGGAGGTCCTTTAACCCTGGGTTCACACCTTTTCTGAATAGGATGGCAGCCAATTTGTTGTCCAGCATAGCACGGATCTGTAGTTTGGTGAACTCTTCTGTGTAGGTCTGAAGTGGGTGGCTGTTTTGCTTGAATTCTAACAGGGTCATGAAGGCAAAGTGACGGGTATTCTGGTCCTCTCCTGTGGCCATTAGTTCAGCCTCAAATTGAGCATAGTCTAAGCAAAACTCTACGTTGTTGGCAGTGGCTTTGCCAAACCAGTCTAGGGCGTCCCCTGTTAGCATGGATGCTACTCCCAAGACTTTAACTGTGTTGTTGGGATAGGCGGCGGCATTGGCTAGGAATTGCAGTTGATTTACCAGAATGGCTCTTCTAGCTTCCTCTAGGCTGAGCTTGCCCATCTGGGGCATGGTCACATTGGAGGTGGTTTGGTTCACAATGACATTCTGTACTTGGGAGGAGGTTGCTGCGGTCTGGTCTTTGCTCTCTGGAGCATCCTTAGAATCATCCAAGGTCTGGGTTGTTCTCTTCCACATGGAGGAGATTTGGTATGATAGCCACAAATAACAGTAATAAGTGATAATCAAAAAACAAACATACAAGTAGACCCAAGTACTAATAGCATCTTGGGGCCCAGGTTACCAAGTTTGGGGTGAATTGTCATAATGTCAGGATACCAGGAGTACCATGGAGCTCCAGCAGGTGAGGGAGGAGTTAAAGCAGCTACTGACATGGCCCACCAGATGATGGGACCTAACTTTACCAGGTAGGAAAGGGCCTTCCCAGCCACAGCCCAAGGTCCAGCCGCTGGCAAGGCAGAGTTAATCAATCCTGTGAGCGCAAGATAAAGCACTCCCAGGAATTGACTACTCTGGCCAGAGGCATCAGAAGTGGGGGGGTTGAGATGGTTGGTTTGGGTGTTGGGGGCGGTTCCATGGAGACCAAGTAGGCAGCAGGATTGTTGTACTTCCCGTTGAAGATCAAAGAGTAGATGGTGATTGCTTTGCTGTCTCCAACAATTTGGGGCAACAGCGCCCATGTTGACACTAAAAATGTTGACAGTGGCCATGTCAACACTTTGTCAACATGGCAACTGTTGACTCAAAACTCTAAATCTCCTATGTTTTTTGCTAGTTGTGCTAGCTTAATTCTTTTTTTAAAGCATTCAGGGGTGCAAACCCAGAAAACACAACAAAATGGTGGCCATCTCAACACAATTTAATATTAAGCTTAATAAAAAACTCAATTTAACCTGATTTTTTTACTTTTACTAATAAAAATTAGTTTATTTTTTTATTTATTTCCACAACGTAAAAGTGTCAATGTCAACACTTTTTAAGCCAAACTAATTTTTAATAACAAAACTGAAGCATCTACAGTAAAAAAAAGTGTGCATTTAAAAATATTTTTTATTGAATTATTATATTGAAAAAGACAGTGCACATATATTTGATTGTTGGAATGTTCATGTTATAAATATTTATGTGGCACTTATTACTGTAAATTCAGAACCTAAAGGTAGAAATGCGGGATTATCAAATTCTTTTGCATAAACTCACCAACTTAATGGAGTAATTTTCATCCCAGGACAACTTAATTATTTATATAAAAGGATGAAAGATATTCCAGTAAGTTGGTGAGTTCACGCAAAAGAATTTGACAATCCCGCATTTTTACCTTTAGGTTCTGAATCTACAGTACGGCTTTAATATATTAATTGGATTGGGTGCTAATGGTGATCCAATAATTTAAGCATGACTTACTACGTAAGTTACCATAGAATTTATTATTGATAATAATGTCAACACTCATAAATGTTGTTTATTTGCTTGTGATCATCCCCTAGGGTGGAGTTAAGCAAATTAGAGTGGCGCAATTAAGCTTAAATTAATATGCCACCTCATATAAAGAATGTCGTAAGTGACGTTGTTGACACTTTACCCTTTTCAATACTTGAATACCACTTCTTAACAACTTTACATAAGTGCAATGGTAAAATATCATATTACCACTACCCAAATATTATTTTCAATAAAAGAGTAAAGAACCTCAATACTTTTTAAACTTATTTTTATATGTTTTTTTTAATTTTTATATGTGAACAAAAATACACAGGAAACAGTTAATTTTTTGCTAGCCCTCATAAATTTAATTAAGTGTACTATGTTTTTTCATAGTAAATTTTTAAAATAATGTCAACAGTGAGAATGTTGTCAAAAATAATGTCTACAATTTTTTTAATCAACAGTGAGAATTCAGCTTTTTTTACTAATTGTCACTCATAATGTCAACGCTTTTCAGTTCTCACATATAAAACTTTATGTTTTATATAATAAAAATTTCTCATTTTTTGATATGATGTATTTTTACCTTTTCTCTTTCATATTTTTAATTTTTAAAATAAAATCTATATCTAAATATAATACTTTTGCATATTTCTCTTAAATTTTAATTTATTTATTTAAAACTTTAATAAAATAAAAACTATACAAATAATTTTTAACTTTTAAATGCCAAGAAATGATATCTAAGATTTAATTTTTATATATTATGCTTTTTAAGTTTTTTTTTTGTTTTTTTACATACTTTGCTTTATTTTAAACCATTTTACTTATTATTTTAGGACAAGAACACCTCCAAACAGCCAAAGGGTACCAAGCATCCCTCCAAGCCCACCAAAGCCACCAAAAAGAAGCCTGTCTTGTCAAAGAAGGCCACCCCCAAACCATCCCCAAGCCCTCCCCTGAGCTCTCTCCTGAGAAGAGCCCTGCTCATTCCACTGGGGGAGAGGAAACTGATGGCTCTCTTACAGAGCACAGTTTTTACAACTTGGCTTCTGACAAGGAGCCAACCAAGAAGCAGCGGCAAGGCAAAAAGACCCCACCCAAGGATAAGTCTCCTGCACATGAGGAGCACCACAACAAGCCCCCTTCTGCTTTCCACCCCCGCCAAACTCTCCCCCTTCAAGCTCATCTGGGGATGATTCAAAGCCCCGCCCCAATTACTTCCCTGGCTTCTGCCATGCTCCTGCTGGCCCTTGGGACCCTCTTGTGGCCCACAACATCTGCAATGTTGATGGCAAGTTCAAGGTTCCTTCCACCCTACCCAAGTTTTTCCCAATCATGAGTGTTAAAGGTGGGCCTGCCATGGTGGCCAATGGGTATAACTTCAGCTGCAACAATGCCAACTGGGGCTTTAAGAGCTGGCATTACACCTGTGAGGACTGCTCCTGCCCAGTGCAGCTCAACACTGAGTGCTGGGACCTGGTCCAAACCATAAAAGGCGAGCATACCTGCATAATGCCCAACACTACCATCTCCCGCCTCCTGAAGTGGTATCTGGTGCAGGTGATACCCACCTCCAAAGATTTTTCTGCCACCCAGCTGGCTGTGCTTGCTTGCAAATACCTGTTCCCTACCAACCTCAAGAGGGTCCCTACTCACACCCAGTTGGTCAAGTTTGTGAGTGATAGGTGTCAAGCCTCAAACCCCCTGGCCAAGAGTGCCACCAACATCAAGGACCTGGTCCTCACAGATGCCCTCAAGAAGACAGAGGATGGTGAGATGTTCCTGCTCCATGACAATGGGCAGGAAGTGGAGGATAGGATTGTAGTCTACGCAACAACCCAAAACCTGGAGCAGCTTAACACTGCTACCACCTGGCTGTGTGACAGCACATTTGCTACTTGCCCCCCTCTCTTTAAGCAGCTTTGGGTCCTGCATGGGCAGTTCAATGACCAGGTTATCCCTCTTGTGTTCTTTCTCCTTCCTGGTGCCAAGACAGAGGTCTATGCCAGAGCTTTCAAGATTGTCTGGGATGCTTTGAGCTCCCTTCCCACCAACCAGCTCCCCCTCTCACCCACACCACAAGGGCCAATCCCTCCTCCGCTGAGAAGGATGAGGCAACCATAGCCACTGAGCAGCTAGCTCATGCGCACTCACTTGGGCCAAAAGTGATCATTATGGACTTCAAGCAGGCTCAGTTCAGAGCCTTCCAGGCCACCTTCAATGGAGAAGTCCAGGGCTGCTTCTTCCATTTTTGGCAGGCCCTTGTCAAGAATCTCAAGAATGAGAAGGACCTTTTCAACAAGTATCTTAACAATGGTAAGGGAAAGTGCTGCTTTGCCCTGACCCAGTTTGCTGCCTTGGCTTTTGTGCGCCCGGAGCATACTGGGCTTGGCTTTGAGGCCCTCCAGGAGGATGCTTATATCAAGAAGCACTCCACCATCTTTGAAGGCTACCTGGAGTACTTTGAGCGGCAATGGGTGGGCAAGAAGATGACTGCCTGGAGAGGTAAGAGCGGGGCCACTATCCCTTGGAACTTTCAAGGCGCCTGCCTCAAGGGGGAGATGAAAACCACCTCTAGCCTTGAGGTTTGGCATAAGCACCTGAAGGTGAAGTTTGGGACCAACCCCAAGTTCAACAAGTTCTTCTTCAAGCTACAAGAGGAGCAGGCCTGGACTGTCTCCAAGTTCCGCAACCTGGCCAACCAGGTGGCCCCCAAGAAGAGGAAGCCCAAGGAGCAAGACTACCAGGAGGACGTGCAGAAGGTAGTGAAGAAGAAGTACAAGTTGGCGGAGATAACGAAGTACCTAGAAGATGTTGCAACTGCTCTTGCTGGTGGCTTTAATTAGCCAAATAAACTTTGCTTTGCTTTGCCTATATATTTTTTACTTTTAAATTTTTAATTTTTTAATTTATTTATAGTGCATTAATTTTTTAGGTATAAATGGTAAGTTTCAGATACAGTTTTAATGTGGTTTTGTAAGAAATATCTTATATTTTGTTAATTTATCTTTAAGGTATGAGATATTTTCAGTTATGCTTATATAAAGTATAATAAATTTAAATTAGAATTTTCTTATATTTGTGGTTATTATGATATATAAAATATCTTTATTTTTGGTTCATTGGAATTTTAATTTTTATGGGAATAAAAAATAATTTTATAATAAAGAGTGTAATTTACATAGTAAACTGAAAACTAGTTTCTTATATCTCCTTATTTTTATTACTTATAGTATTTTTTATTGCATTTTTGAGCTCTCTGGGGTCATTTTAGTATAATAAAATATTTTGAAAAATTTTATATATTAAAAATGTTCAGGGTAAAGTGTTTTGTTAATTAAAAAAGTTTGACATCCAGGAAACAACATTAAGTAAAACCAGGTTGTCACTTTACTATAGTGTCAACATTAAAAGTTTCAACATGGCCACTGTTGACATTTTCAGTGTCAACATGGGACTGTTGCCCAATTTGGTAGGGTTCCTTGGGAGCTTTAGGCAGGTGTACCACTGCAAGTCAACCAATGTCCAGGGTTTGTGGTCAGGGTTGGCGGGATACTCATATAATTGACAGGGCCAAATGGAGCATTGGGTGGGTGGTAGTAGCCAAAGTCTTTGGTTTTATCAACAGGAGTCTGACTATCTATCCCAGTAGAGGGTTACTGACACTTGGGTGTATGCAGATGGAAGAGTATCAAAAATAGGTATGGAAACAGATTGGTGAACCAAAGGTTCATAACAACTTTATTTGGTAAGGATGATAATACAGAACTTTTTCAAGTGCTTCTGATTTATATACTTACTCACATGCAGGTGCCTCTGGGTATTCTTCTGATGCTATCTGTGTGGCAAGGCTTGGCATATCAGGTTATGCTGTTTGGTTGGCTGCTTCATGGTTATTTTTGGGGTTTTCATGAACATTTGTTTGGCTTTTTGATGGTCCATCTTGGCTTAGCTGGTCATTGATTTTGGCAGATTTGGCTTCTGAGGTTTTGGGGGTTTTCCCAATTTGATCACCATTTTTGGACTGGCTTGAAGGCTCTCTTGAGCCCAAAGAACTTGATTAAAAAAAGGGGTCCCCAATTGGGGACCCCAAATTACTTAATGGAGGGTGGGCTTGGTCTGGGTTTACTGGGCAGCTAAAAATAGTCTGCCCAGGCCCAGCCAAACTCACCAAGGCTTGGGCGTAGCTTTTGGGGCCCAAAGCGGGGCCCTCAGCTGCCACCAGGGAAGGAATTTTTCCTGCACCTGGATTTGCTTTGAAAAGCAAAAATCCAGGTGCAGATGAATCTCCCCGCCTGCTAGCCCCACCTGGTGGCTAGGAACGGGTTTGATTCCCGCCTGGGGCTTCAAAACTGTTACTTTTGTAACACCACCAATGTGAGTTGCTCCAAACTTGCCCAAAGCCCAGGAAGTGTCACTGAACCTGGATACCTGTCCAATACACAAGTTGCCAAACAGAATGATTCAAAGTATTCTTATCTAGAGGTGGCCAATGGCAACCCACCCATACCAAACACAACCCCACCATCTAAGACTCCCAACGACAACCCACCCAAGCTCAAGAAACCCAATCATAAAATGAGGCCTGGCAGTTTGGGAAAGGTACCTGCTGGACCAAGATCAGCCCCCATCATCATTTTAAAATTAAATGAAATGAGATATTGGTTTCTCCAACTTTTGCCATATTTTATCCTTTTCATCTGCCAGTTAACTCAAAAATCATCTGATCTTCCTGCCAACACGCCAGAAACCCATTGTCTACCAGGTGCTCAATAAAGACCTGTCTGTTTTACAGAAGACTTCTTGAAGACTGAATATAAAGATTACACCTTGTGATGATCCGCAAGTGAGTGGTTTTTCAGGTGGTGCTAATGTTGGCCAAGGAAGGAATAGTCACTTGAGACAGGTAAATGTTGGTTGTGTATTAATATATCTAGCATGGGCAAATGAGGACAATAGTGTTAGAGGAGGAATGATAATAGATTTAGTCTTGGTGCATGCTGTAAGATGGTGAGTAAGTGGTGATAATTGAGGTGAGTAAGCATGCAGGTGATCAACTTTATCTATTATGAAGGGGTAAAGTTTCTCCCCATGATTATCAAGTAGCTTTGAGGAGGTCTTGAAGCTACTAGGCAAGATTGGATATGCTCAGAACCATCATTGAGGTGACTGTCTAAAGAAAAAGCTGCTGAACTTGGTGATTTGGAGGTTTCTGGGAAGTAAAATTGGTTATTTGGTCCTTAATCTCAAATTAATCACTTGAGTGGGTAAAAACAGTGGCAAGAAAAGAGGGGTGTCCTTTGCTGATAACCTAAAGTGTAGATCACTGATGGGGGTCAAGTTTAAGTTGGTTCACTTGTGGACTTATTGCCTGAGTCTGAGGTATTGACTGATAGAGACTAGCAGAACAGTGGAAAGATAATTGTGAAGAGCAGCAGCAAGAAGTAGCAGAAGAACTAGGTAAATTCTATCAGAAGAGGCTGAAAACAGAGCAAAGCGGTCTGGAGAAAAAAGAAAAATGTTTTGCCAAATAGATTTGCCAAGGTATCAGAAAGTAGAATTTTTTCCTTGGTTTTATTTTAGTAGTAAAATAAAGAAGAAATGATGATGAAATAATAGTTAAGATCTTTATTTATTAATTTCATAGGGTAGATAAAGATATGTTGCTATGGGAGCCAGATACAAAGTTGTTTTGGTGGGATGCTTCTCTAAGAATTTACAATAATAGTAAATATATGTGCAAAATGTTGCAGATGATCAAGAAGAACAATTTAAATAGTATTATACTATTTAAGTTGGTTAAGGTTGAATGCAGGAAAGTCTGGCTCTGGAATAGTGAACCATATAACGCTTTGGTGCACAAAGAGTTGATGCTTTGAGCAGTTTGAGCAGGGAAACTGATTTCCTAGTTGGATTGCGGTGGAACTTCATAAATAATCCAGTTGTTGTAACTGTGCTGTTTTAGCAGATTTACAAGGGGAAAAATATTTAGAAACTAGATAATAATCTTTATTGGGAGATAGTGATTATATAGTCATTGTGAATCAATGATAACAGGAACTTGATTATGTTGATCACACGGTTAGATGGTTAGGGGGTGGCTTGATCCTGGTAATGAGTCAAGCACCAAAGCAAGGTATCCACCATAAGGTATCATCATTTGTTCATGTTGTTGGATTTGTCAGTTTGAGTTGACTTCTTAGTCTGGCTTCAAGTGGCCGGATAATTGGATTGCGGGCCATGAACCTGCTTGCTTGGAACCTTGCTGGCGGGTCAAGCCTGCTGTTTCAACACCCCCTGACTGAAGGTTGGCCTTCTCTGGGGGTAGGTTGTCAGGGAGGTTGTCAGGAGCCCGGGCGCCATACTGGACTAACTGTTGTTCTGTGGAGGGCAGGGTGGTTTTGCGTTGCTTTTGTCTTGCTTTGCAGGGTCTCAGGCAATCATGGTGTAGGGTTTTGTCTTGTTTGCGCTTCCTGAGTCCTTGCACAAGGTAAGTGTTATTTTTTTACCTTTAGAATGATTGCTGGGCCTATTTTCTTGGGTTATAGTTTTTTTATCAACATTAATGACCCAAACTTTATCCCCAACTTCATGTCTATCTTGGATGAGAACAAAGGTTTTTTGCAGACGTTCATTTTCCTTTTATGTTTGCTCATTGTTGGCCTCTATAACTTGAGGGTCTGAACGCAGGGGGACTTTACTTGGAATTTCCAGTTTGGGTCCTGTCAATGATTGAATGATATTTGGCTGTGTGCTGTATACCAACTCAAAAAATCTTTTTCTGGTGGATCTGTTTACTTGGGTTTGGTACACAAGTAGTGCAGTCAATAGCTGCTTATACCAGTCTTCAGGTCTCCTGTCAATAAGTTTGTCTAAGGCTTGCACAAGGCTGCTATTAAGCCTCTCTACACGTCCATTGGCCTGTGGGTGGTATGATGTTGTCACAGTATGTTTGACCCCATTCTTTGAAAGGTATAAATTGGTGTTTTTGGAGGTCAATTCTTTCCCTCCATTGGTTATCAGGAGTTCTGGCTTTCCAAACTTGCTGATTATCTCTCTTCCATGAATTGTTGTACGTCATTGCCAGTGTGCGCCTTTACTGCTTGGGCTACTGGTCATCTTGTAGCAAAGTCTATGGCGGTGATGATGTATTTCTTATTGTTGTGTTTCCCTGGAATGGGGCCAACAACGTTGAGGGCCCACACCTTGAAAGGTAGTTGTGTGTGGATGGTTAGTACTGATTTTGGAGGGGTTTTGCTATTAGCAAATTTCTTGCATACTTCACATTTGTCTAGGACTTCCTGAACGTCACGATACAGGGTTGGCAACCAGGCCTTGTATTTAAGGAATTTGTATAAGTTGCAGCTCTTGGTGTGTCCTAGTTCTCTGTGATAACGTAGAATGGTGTCCACTTGCTGGTGTTTGGGGATATAAGGGATGGTGGTCCCATCAGACATTTTTCTGTGCAAGGTCCAGTACACACCAGTAAATAGGTGTTTGTTTTTGATGACTGTTTCTTTTGTTATGTTGAGTGTACCAGGAGGGAAACCCTCATCTTTTGATTGTAGCACCAAGAGAGGCCAGTCTGGGTCAAGCCCATTTTCCCCTCTAGTGGCACGGACAAAGAGGCGCAAGAGGGTGTCTACCATGGCAAGTTCTGGATCAGGTTTGTACTATATAAGCATATCAAATCTCTCCAAGAGCTCCGTCCAGCAGGCTTGGCGGCAAGATAGATTTGCTTGGGTTTTGAATTATATGAGTAACTTGTGGTTGGTCAATGCTGTGAACTCTTCCTGGTGTTCTAAATAGCAACACCATCTGAATAGACTGTACTATGGCCAGCAGTTTCTTGTTGTGGATAGGGTATTTACACTTGCTATCTGTCAACTTTGGGGATTCATAAGCCACAGGCAGGAAATCACCATCATTATTTTTGATTCATATTACTCTCCCAATGTATGCGTCTGAGGCGTCGGTTTTCATTTGATATTCCCCATCACGTTTGGGGTATTGCAGAATAGGAGCCGTTGTAATCTTCTCCTTGAGGCATCTGAAACAGAGATCATGTTGGGGTGTCCACACAAACTTGGATTTGGCGCCTGTTATGGTGGATAAGGGGCAGTCAAAACGCCACAGTCAGGTATGAAGCAGCGTACATAGGCAACCATTCCCAATAAGGTGCAGAGTTCTGATTTGTCTTTGGGAGGTAGCATTTTGCAGATGGCTTGTATCTTTTGACTGTTGGGTTTGATGCCGTCTTTTGAGACTATGTGTCCCAAGAAGGGTAGTTGCTCTCGGAAGAACTGGTACTTGGAGAGTTTATCCAACAGTTTGTGTTGTGCCAGGGTAGCAAAGACTGTCTCTAGGTATTTGTGATGCTGTCCCACCAAGGGGCAGTAGACAATGATGTTGTCCAGGTAAACTAGGGCATGCTTGCTTATGTGCAGAGCAAACACTTTTTTCATGAAGGTCACAAAAGTCAAGGGGACATTTGTCATGCCAAAGTTGAGCACTACACACTTGTATGAGCCGTATTTAGTGTGAAAGGCTGTTTTGGGAATGTCTTCCTCTTTAATAAAAATCTGGTTGTAGCCTGTGGTTAGTTCAATCTTGGAGAAGACTGTGGCTCTTCCCAAGGCTTCAAAGAGGTTGTCAATCAGTGGTAGTGAATAACAGTTCTTGATGGTAACTTTGTTTAGGGCTCAGTAGTCTGTGACCAGACGCAAGGTACCGTCCTTCCTGGCCACAAAGAATACAGCAGCCCCAAAGGGAGACTGTGAAGGACAGATAATTCCTTTCTCCAAGGCCTCATTGAGGTAGGCACATAGGGTGTTGTCTTTATTTGGGGTGAGACAGTAGATAGGACGTGCTTTAGGTACAGCTCCTTTGAGCTGGATGGAGTGTTGAATGTGTTTCTCTGGGGGCAACCCAGGTAGAGCTTCCTTGAAGATTTCTGGATGGTGGGCCAAAGTTTTGCAATCCTGAGGTGCGGAGGTATCCTGGTGGTCCTTGAAGTGTATGATCTTGTACTTGCAGGAGTCCCAGTCAATTGCCTTCAGATTTTCTTTTTTTCAGGGTCTCTGTGATACGCACAAAGACGTGGTCTTGTAGGAGTTGGTCTACAGAGTCCGGGTAGATCTGGTGGTTGACACCTTCACGTTTGACTGTCTGTATGGAGGTTGCCCAGTCTACATAGTGATTGTTCTTTTGCAACCATTCCAGTCCCAGTACAATGTCAAATTTGAGAAAGTTGATGGTAGGACCCTGGATAGTGGAATGTAGGTTCTCTAGCATGACAGAGAAGGAGGAAGTTTCCCGGATCAGGGTGGTATGATGTTCATCAGCTAAAACCATGTTTTTAATCTGCAAAGGATTAGTGGTTAGCTTGAACTTATCTACAAAGCTGCTGTTGACTAGGGTTCAATATGCGCCCAAGTCCAGGAGTGCTGAGCCTGTGTAACTGCAAAAGCAGAAAGGATAAGACATTAGTTTATTAGGATGTCTGGCAATGGTGTAAAGTACCGGGTCTTCTGAGGGTACTTGGATCATTGGGCACTGGTCCACGTCCTTGGTTTGCTATTCATTGTTGGGAGAGTCAGGAGATGTGCAGGGAGAGCTTGGCTTGCTTAATGCTCTCCCTAGGCTTTTCTCTTGTCTTGGTTGTCCTGGGTGACAGTGATACAAAAATGGGTACAGTTTGACTGACTGTTGTTCTCATTTCCCTGTCCATTTAAACATGTGGGTTTGTGGTTTGCGTTGCTGCTGTTATTCCCAGGGGTGGTTGATTGGAGCGCCCAGCTGGGTGAGAATCTTTAGGTTGCACTCTCTCTCCAGTTTGCGCCTTGTGGAGAGTGTTGGATGTTTGTTCTGCTTTCTTTGCCTCACGGTATAGACTTTGCAAGTTGGTTACTTGATCCAGGTTCATGTGTCTCATTACATGCAACTTGAGCGCATTGTATAACATGAGATGAGTAGCTGGAGTATCAAAAGCCATATCAGAGGGGGCACATAGTTGGAGCTCTTTGTAGGCTTGGGTTAGCTCCTTCACAGTGCCCGTCTGGGGTAGGTTCTTTACCTGGTGTATGATCATTAGTGCCGTGTCCTTGAGCACAAACCTTGTCATGATGTCTTACTTGAAGGTATCCAAGTTCTTGTTGGTGTGTTCTTTGTAAAACTTGTCACACCAGGTGCCAGCGTTGTGGGTCAGTTGGATGGAGATTTCTGCAATCCAAAATTGCTGTGGGCATTCCATCTGGGCCAGCTTGCTCTGGGCAGACTGGATCCACACGTCAGTTTTGTTGTTGTTAGCCCTGGCAAAAGGTTCTAAGGCAGTGTTTTGTAGTCTTTGGGCTATGTAGGCGGGCATGGTGTTTTGTTGGTTGGTTGCAGAATAGCAGAGGGAGCCTGGAAGAACCGTTGTGCTGACAGGGCATTGAATGTGGGGAGTGGTATCACCATGTTCTGGTACAGGACAAAACCATCAGGTATCTCTCACCAGGGGTGTACAGGGTCCAGTCCTGCGGAAGGCCAGTGTTGAAACTGCAGGCTCAACCCACCAGCAAGGTTCCAACCAAGCAAGTTTGTGACCCACAATTCAATTATCTAGCCACTTGAAGCTAGACTAAGAAGTCAACTCAAACTGACAAATCCAACAACATGAACAAATGATGATACCTTATGGTGGATACCTTGATTTGGCGCTTGACTCATTATCAGGATCAAGCCACCCCCTCTTCCATCCAGCTGTGTGATCACCAATCATGTTCCTGCTATCCATTGATTCACAATAGCTATATAATCACTATCTCACAATAAAGATTATTATCTATCTTCTAAATATTTTTTTCCCTTGTAACTCTGCTAAAACAGCACAGTTACAACATTGGTAGCACAGGTAGGCTCTCCATCCTACCTTATCTTGAAAATTCTGCCTGTTGCCCGCACACGTTGCGGCCAACAAATCCTTGACAGAATCATGTCTGGTCTCCCGCCCAACTGGACTCTGTATACCTCTGGTACCAAGATACCTGATGGTTTTGTTCTCTACCAAAACACGGTGATCCTGCTACCTGCCTTCAACGCCCTGTCTGTCCAAGGGTTCTTTCAGGCACCTTCCTTGATGCCACAACCAGCTGAAAAAACCACCATCCCCGCCTATGTTACACAAAGACTTTGCAGCGCCGCCTTGGAGCCCTTTGCAGGGGCCAACAACAACAATGCTGCCGCATGGATCCAGTCCGCCCAAAGCAAGCTGGCTCAGATGGAATGCCCACAGCAATTTTGGATTGCAGAGATCTCCAAATGCCTGACCCATGACACTGGCACCTGGTGTGACAAGTGGCACAAAGAGCACACTGACAAGAACTGGGACACCTTCAAACAGAACTTCTTGGCAAGGTTTGTGCTTAAGGATACAGCACTCATAATCATACGCCAAGTAAAGAACCTAACCCAGACAGGCACTGTGAAGGAACTTACCCGCGCCTACAAGGAACTCTGTCTCTGTGCTCCATCCGACATGGCCTTTGATACCCCAGCAAAACACCTCATGTACTACAGCGCTCTCAAGTCGCACATGATGAGACATGTGAACCTGGACCAAGTCACCAACCTGCAAAGCCTGTACTTTAAAGCAGAAAAAGCGGAACAAACATCCAACACTCTACACAAGGCACAGACTGGGAAACAAGAAAGGCCCAAGGACTCCCATTCAAGCGGGCGCTCCTCTCAACCACCCCCTGGAGGCAACAGCAAGAACAACAACCACAAGCCCACAGGTTTGAATGGGAATGGGAATGAAAATAACAGCCAGTCAAATTGTACCCATTTCTGCGTCACTGCCACCCAAGGCAACCAAGTTGAGGGAAAAGCCTGGGGAGAGCACTAAGCAAGCCAAGCTCTCCCCACGCAACTCCTGACTTGCCCAACAATGAATACCAACCTGAGGACGTGGACCAATGCCCAATGATCCAAGTGCCCTCAGAAGACCTGGTGCTATACACCATCACCAGACATCCCAATAAATTGATGTCTTACCCTTTCCACTTTTGCAGTTACACAGGCTCAGCTCTCTTGGACTTGGGCGCAGATTGAACCTTAGTCAACAGCAGCTTTGTGGATAAATTCAAGCTGGCCACTAATCCTTTGCAGATTAAAAATGTGGTCCTGGCTGATGAACACCACATTGCTGTGAAAAAGGAAACTGCTCCCTTCTCTGTCATGCTTGAGAACCTCCACTCCACCATCCAAGGTCCCGTCATTGACTTCCCTAAGTTTGACATTGTACTGGGGCTGGACTGGTTACGGAAAAACAACCCCCACGTGGACTGGGCAACCTCAGTGTTGACCATCAAGTGTGAAGGTGTCAACCACCAAATCTACCCGGACTCTGTAGACCAACTCCTACAAGACCACGTCTTTGAACATATCACAGAGACCTTGGATTAGAAGGAAAACCTAAAAGCAATTGACTGGGACTCCTGCCAGTATGAAATCATACACTTCAAGGACCACCAGGACACCTCCACGCTGCAAGATTGCAACATTGTGGCCCGTCACCCAGAAATCTTTAAGGAGGCGTTACCTGGACTACCCCCTGAGAAACACATCCAACACTCTATCCAACTCAAGGGGGCTGTACCCAAGGCATGCCCCATTTACATGCTGACCCCAAACAAGGACAACGCCCTGCACACCTATCTTAAGGAGGCATTGGAAAAAGGACTTATCCGCCCCTCACAGTCTCCCTTTGGGGCCGCCGTATTCTTCGTGGCTAAAAAGGACGGTACCTTATGCCTGGTCACAGACTACCGCGCCTTGAACAAAGTCACCATTAAGAATTATTACCCATTGCCATCAATTGACAATCTCTTTGACGCCTTGGGAGGTGCCTCTGTCTTTTCCAAGATTGATATAACTGCAGGCTACAACCAGATTTGTATCAAGGAGGAAGACATTCCCAAAACGGCTTTCCACACCAAATACAGTTCCTACAAATACATGATACTCAACTTTGGCATGAACAACGCCCTGTCCACCTTTGTAAGCTTCATGAACAAAGTGTTTGCGCCACACATAGACAAACACGCCTTAGTGTACCTGGACAATATTATTGTTTACAGCCCCTTGGTGGAACAGCACCACAAAGACCTGGAGGAAGTCTTTGCAACCTTGGTACGGCACAAACTGTTGGCCAAGCCCTCCAAGTGCCAGTTCTTCTGAGAGCAACTACCCTTCTTGGGACACATAGTCTCAAAAGACGGCATCAAACCCAACAGTTAGAAGATACAAGCCATCTTCAAAATGCCACCTCCCAAAGACAAGTCAGAACTACGCACTTTCTTGGGAATGGTGGCCTATGTACAACACTTCATACCCAACTGTGGCATCTTGACCGCCCCCTTGTCTGCCATAACAGGCGCCAAGTCCAGGTTTGTATGGACCCCCCAATGTGATATCTGTTTTAGACGTCTCAAGGAAAAGCTCACGGCAGCTCCCATCTTACAATACCCCAAACAAGACAGAGAGTACCAGATGGAAACTGACGCTTCAGATGCATCCATTGGGGGAGTACTACAAATTAAGAATAGTGATGGTGACTTCCTGCCTGTAGCCTATGAGTTGCGCAAACTGACGGATGACAAGTGTCAATACCCAATCCACAACAAAGAACTGTTGGCCATTGTACACTGCCTAGTCAAATGGCGCTGTTACCTGGAACGGCAGGAAGAATTCACAGCACTAACCAATAATAAGTTGCTCATCTACTTCAAGACACAAGCAAACCTGTCACACCGCCAAGTGTGGTGGATGGAAATCTTAGAAAGGTTTACATGCTCATCCAGTATAAGCCTGGGGCCAAAGCTTGCCATGGCAGACGCCCTGTTCCATCTGTATATCTGCGCTTCTAGGGGAGGGAATGGGCTTGACCCAGACTGGCCTCTCCTAGTGCTACGTACAAAAGACAAAGGGTTCCCTGCAGGCACAACCAATATCATCAAAGAAACGGTCATCAAGAATGAACACCTCTTTGCTGATGTATATGGAACCCTTCACAGAAAAATGTTGGATGGCATGACCATTTCCTATATCCCCACACATCAACGAGTCAATACCATTCTTTGCTACCACAGAGATCTTGGACATACTAAGAGCCAAAATCTATACAAATTCCTAAAACATAAAGCCTGGTGGCCAACCTTATACCGCAATGTCCAGGAAGTGCTAGAACAGTACAAGGTCTTCAAAAGTTTGCCAAAAGCAAAACCCTGCATAAGTCTGTACTACCCCATTCAAACCCAACTACTGTTCAAAGTATGGGCTCTTGACATTGTGGGCCCCATTCCAGGAAAGCACAACAACAAAAAATACATCATCACATCCATCAATTTCCCAACAAGTTGGTCAGTAGCCCAAGTGGAGAAAACACACACCGGTAACAACGTCCAACAATTCATTGGCAAGGAAATAATCAGCAGGTTTAGAAAGCCAGAACTCTGATAACCAATGGAGGCAAAGAACTGACCTCCAAAGACACCAACATGTACTTCACCAAAAATGGGGTCAAACACACTGTCACAACACCATACCATCCACAGGCCAATGGATGCATAGAGTGGCTTAATGGTAGCCTTGTGCAAGCCCTAGCCAAACTCACCGCCGGGAGACCTGAAGTCTGGTATAAGCAGCTATCAACTACATTACTTGTGTGCCAAACCCAAGTGAAAAGATCCACCAGAAAAAGCCTGTTTGAACTGGTATACAGCACACAGCCAAATATCATCTAATCATTGACAGAACCCAAACTAGAAATTCCAAGTCATGTTCCCCCTTGCTCAGACCCTCAAATAATAGAGGCCAACAGCAAACAAGCAACCAAAGAAAAGGAACACTTACAAAAAACCTTTGTACCCATCTGCCAGAGACATGAAGTTGGGGACAAAGTCTGGGTCATGAATGTTGACAAAAGCAAGTTACAACCCAAAAAAGTAGGGCCAGCAATCATTCTAAAGATAAACAACAATAACACTTACCTCGTGCAAGGGCTTGGGAAACACAAGCAAGACAAAACCTTACACCACAACTGCCTATAACCCTGCAAAGCAAGACAGAAACAACAATAAACCGCCCTACCTGCCACCAAACAACAACTGATTCAATATGGCGCCCAGGCTCCTGACAACCTCCCTGACGACCTGCCCCCAGAGGAGGCCAACCTTCAGCCGGGGGGGTGTCAAAACCGCAGGCTTGACCCGCCAGCAAGGTTCCAACCAAGCAGGTTTGTGACCCGCAATCCAATTACCAGGTCACCCAAAGCCAGACTAGGAATTCAACTCAAATTACCAAATCTATCAACATAAACAGATGATGATCCTTCACGGTGGATATCTTGATTTGGCGCTTGACTCATTATCAGGATCAAGCCACCCCCTCTTTCATCCAGCCGTGTGATCACCAATCATGTTCCTACTATCCATTGATTCAAAAAAGCTATATAATCACTATCTTGCAATAAAGATTATTATCTATCTTCTAAATATTTTTACCCGTGTAACTCTGCTAAAACAGCACAGTTACAACACCAGACATAATTCTTTCAAGGATTTGTTGGCCGCGGCAAGTACAGAAACAGGCAGAATTTTACAAGATGAGGTAGGATGGAGAACCTACTTCTGCTATCAATGTTGTAACTGTGCTTTTTTAGCAGATTTACAAGGGGGAAATATTTAGAAACTAAATAATAATCTTTATTGGGAGATAGTGATTATATAGCTATTGTGAATCAATGGTTAGTAGGAACATGATTGGTGATCACACGGCTGGATGAAAGAGGGGGTGGCTTGATCCTGATAATGAGTCAAGCGCCAAATCAAGGTATCCACAGTGAAGGATCATCATTTGTTCATGTTGATAGATTTGGCAATTAAAGTTGACTTCCTAGTCTGGCTTTGAGTGGCCAGGTAATTGGATTGCAGGTCACAAACCGGCTTGCTTGGAACCTTGTTTGTGGGTTGAGCCTGCTGTTCCAACACAGTTTTGTGCTCTTCAATAATTGGTTGAGTTGTGACATGTTTCCTGATGAATATGATTAATTAGGAGCCAAAAGCTTAAAGTATAAGCAAGAAAACAGTGAATCAATACTTTAAGCTTTTAAGAAAGTAAGTGTATAAGCTCAATTTATTATAGGAAAAAAGTGAGCGCCAATGGTTTATACTTTTGAAGAAAGCCATTATGAAGACAGAACCATTAGAAAAAGGACACTATAAGAAGGAGGCTAGCTAGAAAGTTCTGGGGTCTTCCAGAGGTCTTTCAGAAATCTTTTGGTTGCAAGCAGGAGCTTTTGTCAGGGAATTGACCCTGATATGTCAGCTTGATAGCATTTAAGAACTAGCAGGTTGCAGACTGGATGGACAGAGCCCACAAAAGTATTGGTGCTAACTTAATGAGGTAGGACATTGACTTGCCCACCCATGATCACGGGCCGGCGGCAGGGACAATAGTATCTATTACATCTGTGAGAGTAATGTATACAATCCTAAATAGCTTTTTGGTATGGTCCAGTGGAAAGATCAGCTGTAGATGCAGACATTGGTTTGAGGATGACGGGTGGTTACATGTTTAATTGGTAGGCAGGGAGGCAGTTGTATTTATCTCTGAAAAGATGGGGCTCAGTAAGGTGTCAAGGGCCCTTCCGGTTAATATATGGCTAATGCTTTAGATTGGGCCAAGAGATACTGTGTTAATATACTATCTGAGGTGTAATCCTTGTATTCAGGCTTCAAGGGGTATTCCATAAAACAGACAGGTCCAAATTGAGCACCTGGCAGACAATAGGTAGCTGGCAGGTTGGCAGGAGGATCAGATGATTTTTGAGTTAACTGGAAGATGACAAGGATAAAATATGGCAATAATTGGGGAAACTAATATCTCATAAATTTTATTTTAAAATGATGATGGGGGTTGATCTTGGCCCAGCAGGTACTTATCCCGCACTGCCAGGCCTCATTTTATGATTGGATTTCTTGAGCTTGGGCGGGTTGTTGTTGGGAGTCTTAGATGGTGGGGTGGTGTTTGACATGGGTGGGTTGTCATTGGCTACCTCTTAACAAGAATACATTGAATCATTCTGTTTGGCAACTTGTGTATTGGACAGGTATCCAGGTTCAGTGACACTTCCTGGTCTCTGGGAAAGTTTAGAGAAACTCTCATTGGTGGACTCGTGTATTTCATCAAGAAACCACCAGTGTCAAGTATTGGCACCTCAGGGAAACTCCTGGCATCTGTCACTGGCAGTTTACTTGCAAAACCCTGTGGTGTAGTTAAGGATTCAGGTCCCAGCGGTCTGAAAATAACTTTATCAATTGATTGTGGGCTGTCAAATTCCCAGTCTTTGGAACTGGTGGTTTGCTAAGGGTTTTTGTTCAGGGTTTGACCCTGGTTCCATACTTTGGGATTCAGGTACATCAAAAAGTTCATTTCTGAAAGCTTGTTTGTGTGCTGGATCTGCACTTAATGATTACACGCCCAGTTAGTTTCTAGTAACCAGATGTCTTCTAAAGTGCTAAGAAGTCCTTTCTGAAGGAGTAGCTGTTTAAAATAACTCCAAAACAGTGACAAATCATAAGGTTTCTAAGGGTATCTTCCTTATGTAAATAAATACTATCTTGTCCCATATTCTCCTCTCTTGTGACATATAATTTCCCTTGTGATAATGATTATGGAGCTGGTAAAGAGGATCAGAAGGTGAAGAACTTTAGTCTGTTCACTCATAGGAAATGCTCAGCTGGGAATCAGTAATGTGGTGCCCATAACCATGAGATTTGGAATATGGTTGTATTTAAGATCATCATGCAAAATGACCCCCTAGATGGTGGAGCTGATTTGGTAGCCCATGCATTGCTGTGAAATATGTTTCTCTCTAGTTATCAGTTGCCAATGATGATTGGGGGAATGGAAGGTTCCTTTTAGAGTGTTTAGATTTTGCACTTTTTCTTTTCATAGAACAATTATCTCTGAGAATGACATCCCAACCCAGCCAGTCCCTGGCTTTGACCCAGGACACCCTTTGGTGACCTCCTAGGTGCAGGAGCAATACACACCTCTGAAAAGATATTATCACAGCATCTCTTGGCCCAATCTAAAGCATTAGCCATATACAACAGGAAGAGCCCTTGGCACTTTACTGAGCCCCACCTGTTCAGAGAAAAATACAACTTCCTCCCTGCCTACCAATTAGACATGAAACCACCCTTCATCCTCAAACCAATGCCTGCATCTACAGCTGAGCTTCCCCTGGACCATACCACCAAGATATTTGGTATAGTACAGTAGTTTTAAGCCTGTTGAGATAAACATATATTATTCAGTTTAGAATGCATGAACTCATTCTAAAAAAAAAAACCAAAGTGAATCCAAATCTATTATGATTTAAAGTAAATTCCTTAATTTTTATTTCATTTTTAGACTGAGTTCATGCGTTCTAAACTGAATAATATATGTTTATCTCAACAGGTTTGAAAACTACTGTATACATTACCCTCACTGGGGTAATAGACACTATTGTCCCAATTGCCAGCTTGTGGCACTGGATGGGCAATTCAATGTTCTACCTCATTAAGTTAGCACTAATCTTCTGGTGAGCTTTGGTCACTCAGTCTGCAACCCGCCAGTTCCCTGTCAGGGATCCTTTCCCTGACTACATTATTCTTATTGGGAATCAGGGCCTTAAAATCATTCACAAACAACACCACAACAATTTTTGGAAATCCAGGGTATTGACACAAAAGGAGATTCACTGGAATCAAACTCAGAACCCTAAAGAAGGGTTTTGCGTTAATAATGAATCAACCATACAACTTAGTTTACCTAATTATGTTGAATTCATTCATTCAACTTTTGCTCTGGCTTTTGAATTGAATTTTGAAAAGGTTATTAACATAATCAACCATGTCATTTACCGCTTGCAATTTGATTGGCTGCAGCTGTCATCCTTGCCGCTCTGGAATCAATTCAACTTATATGTGATCCAGGCTCCATACTTAAGTTTAAGCGCTTAGATCATCACAAACCGCTTAATTATATTCATTGGTATGACCACCGCTGGTTCCTCTTTCTTAAGTTATAACACATCCATATTATTAAGTCACAATTTTATTTATATTGAGAAAAGGCATTAATTGATCTCAGATCAATGAAAATCCCCTTTATTCTCAAAAAGCCACTCAAATGTGTCAGCCTTCATTGTGAGGGTATTTAAGTGAGCTATTCTTATCATTTCTCTTTTTTCCAACAATAAAGACTATTATATTTCTCATACTTCTACATTTCTGACAAGATTCCATTTTCTGAAGCCATGAAAAGGATTATATTGCTATCCTGGTTTCTAGTGTATTTTCTGCCAGTGGTTTCAGCTTTGGAAATTCCAACTCCGACAACCAACTGGTACAACTCTCCTCCTTCTGAACCGACCCTTGTTAGTCATTACAATTCCTCTTACCTCTTAGTGTATTTGGTGGGTTACTATCTACTTGGTCAATTCAGCTCCATGTTTGGAAGATTTGCCTACCTAGACATCTAGGATATCTTGCAATGGTCACAATCCTTATCGGCTCGGAAATTACAGGTTTGAATGTGGGGGCCTTGGTCCATCAGCTAGGGAGCTTATTCCCTGTCAAGTGGGTCCCTGACATTCCCAGATGCTAGCAAGCCAGCAGATCAGGGTTGGTTCCCTGACATAGATAGCTAAATAGGAAATGTCAGTTGAGACTTAAATTCTCAGTCCTGGCACTTTGCTATTAAAACTCACTTAAATTATATCACTTTTGATAAGGAGTGCCTTTTTGGGGAAGCTTCAAATATGGAATTAAGAAAGAAGAGAAGTATATTTTATTGGATAATACTTTAGACTTATATAGACTTGACTGTGGCGGGGATTTAGTTGGATCAAACCTAGGGGTTGGTCATGTGCAAGATGGGTTTGAGCCACTGGATACTTGGACAGTCAGGTGATATTGCTTGGTTACCATTCTCAGTATATCAAACGGTATATTGGAAGGGGACCAAATCAGGCAATGGCTGGATGTTAAGTAGGTTGGCAGTAGCCAGAATGCTTGTACATCCAGACCCTTAACACTTTGTTTTCTTTGCCAAACCCTTTTTTTGTGATTTGGGTGATAAGTTGAAGTGACACAAAGTTGACATTAAAAATACATATATAAGTTCTAATTTTAATATATGTGTTCCAGCTTAAATAAAGCTTCAGAATTAAGCTATAGTTCATCTAAGGTGGTAAAAATAACCATAAATAGCTCATAATACAAAAAACATTGAAAGTTGGCATAGGCCTTTTTTAATTCTTATCTTATCATAATGTTGTAACTGTGCTGTATTTGTAAAATTCCAAGGCCCGCCATTAGCCCTGAACAAGGACATATTTCCCAGATCATCAAAAAAGGCAGGCCGCATGCAGGCAAAGCCCCTTCAAAACCTGGAGGACCTGGCCCACACTGTAAATGAGTGTTTTGTACTGGCCTTCATGACCAAAACCCCTTCCCCTTCTCTGGAGTTCCCTTCAAATATGGAGGAGACTTTGATCCAGCTTGTCAGGAATGATAATTTAGATGCTCCTGAATCCCAATTTACAGAACCAGAGTTGAACCCTAGACAAAACCCTTGGCAGACTGCCAGACCAAAAGGCTGGGAGTCCAATAACTCACTACTGATTGATAAAGTTGTTGCCAGCCTGCCAGGACCCAAACCTTTAACTGTCACACAGGATTCTGCAAGCAAACTGCCAGTGCAAGATGCTGGGAATTTCCCCAAGGTGCCAATGCCTGACACTGGCGGTTTGCCTGGTGAAATGCACAAGTTTATCAATGAGAGTTATTACAAACTCCCCCAAAGCCCAGGAAGAGGCACTGAACCTGAAGAGGCACCCAATACCCGAATCAACAAACAGAAGGATTCAAAGTCTTCTCATCCCAAAGCGGCCAGTGGCAAACTGCCAGTGCCAAGCGCCACACTGCCATCTAAGACCCCTGATGCCAAACTGCCCAAGCCCAGAAAATCTGACCAGGAAATGAAGCCTGGCAGCTTAGTAAAAATACCTGCCAGGCCAAGATCAATCCCCATTGTCATTTTAAATAAAGGTTATGAGATATTGGTTTCCCCAATTATTGCTGTATTTTATTCTTGTCATCTGCCAGTTAACTTGAAGATCACCTGACCCTCCTGCCAGCTACGTACTGCCTGCCAGGTGTCCCCTTTTGTAAGAGAGGGGGGCTAAACTAACTAAGTTTGGCTCCCATCCCGGCGAGATGAACCACCAGGATGCCGCCCAGTGGAGTACTGGGATGGCCGCTTGGAGGGGGGACCAAAGGGAGGACGCAGGAGACAGCTGAGGAAAGTATGCATTCAATCCCATCAACGCTAACCCAGCAAGCAACCAAGGTGTGCAAGTGGGAGCAGGAGGGACCTCACAGGTGTTTGGAGGGGTGCTGGGTTGTCTCTGTCCAAGCTAAGGATGGTGGACGCTGGCACCACCTCCAATGTGGGGGCTGGCACAACATGGTCTACAGTGGGAATCTCCAAGTCATCACAAGTCAGGCTCTTTACAATTTTCTCTCCCAAAATAAGAAGTTCACCAGGAAGCTCAAGAGACTAGATGGATTGTCTCCCACATTGCGAGAAGAAGTAGAGAATTACAACCATAGATTGGGGACAGTTGTCCAGAGTAGAATTAAAAAGGGGGCCACAGTGAACACTACAAATTAAACAACAGGGAGGATCATAATTGCAAATACCACGGAATTTGGAATTTAAAGGTATAATTTTTGAATATCCAAGTTATAGAAAAATGCAGGAGTGGGTCAGCCACAAGAGAAAGTAGCTAGGAGACGGCAGAAAACACTTGGGGCCTTGGAAATGGTTTCAGGTAGCTTGGCGACGTAAAATAAAGAGAGCAGGTTCAAAATCAATGAATTTAACAAAAATCTTAAAATAGAAATATGATTTATAAAAATGGTTTTAAATTAAATCTAGGATTCAAACAGTAGTTTTGAAAGTGTAAACTATAGGCGTAATGACTAAGTGAAAAGCCTAAGTAAAAGGGCTTTGAAGATGACCGGGTTCAAGCAGGATAGCACAAAGGTAAGGTTTATGGCAAAAACAACTAACACTTTGTTTTTAGAAAAGGAAAGACTCCAATAGAGAGAGTCAACAATTTTTTTTAAAAAAATGACAAAGTTTAGTAAAAAATTCCAGGGTTTAATAATTTGAGAATTAACAAGCAGGGGACACAAAGTCCCCTGGCATTGTTAAAAGGGGGTATGTTACTAAGAAATGGTCACATGACTATTCTGGCTTGCATTCAATTGGCTGGAAGAGAAATTTTGCTGGCCAAGGCCAGGTGCACTGGAAGCTTTCAAGCTAATTTCCGCGGCTCCATCTGGTTGGCTAGAGGCCATCCCAGGCATTTGGGATTCACTTGAATTTATGGTTGTTGATGTGGCATCATTTGATTGGAGGTTTCTGATAGTTTTTAAGAGATGACAACACCATGACAATAAACAGTCCAAATTGATCAGTGTTTCTTCCCAGGCCGGGGCAACCAAAGCCAGGGGATCTGCAGGGTAGGCCAGAACAAATCTCTCATCAACAGCATGAGCTAAATCTCCTAGAGAATTAAGTGGCTTGGCTGTTATTTTGGCCCCTTTTTGGTGCATCAGTGGAAAACATTTTGATCCAAGGCCAGGGGTGGCAGTGGATTTACACCTTTGGTCCTATCCATTTCACAGAGTACCCCTTAAAGCCTGAGTACAAGGACTACACCGCCGACAACATACTAGCCCAGGATCCCTTGGCCAGAACTACAGAGTTAACCAGATACAACCAAAAGTGCCCTTGGTACGTTACTGAGTCCCCTTGTTCAGAGATAAATAACACTTCTTTACTGCCTAACAATTAGACATGGTACCACCCGTCACCCCCAAACCAATGCCTGTCTCCACCGCCGAGCTCCCGCTGGACCGTACCAACAAGCTTTTTGAAATTGTATATATTACTCTCACAGGAGTAATAGATACTATTGTCCCTGCCGCCAGTCTGTTGTTGTGGGTGGGCAAGTCAATGTCCTACCTCATTAAGTTAGCGCCAATCTTTTGATGGGCCCTGCCCACCCAGTACACAGCTTGCCAGTTCCCAAATACTAGCAAGACAGAAGATCAGGATTGGTTCCAGACACATTTGGATTGTTTCCTTTCTTTGTATTGCCCTGTCTTGAAACAATTGGCAGGATAACAAGAAAACGTGGGCCACATTTTACAGGGTGTGGCTAATCCACAGCCTGGAAAAATTGGGTATAAGATTCCACAATCAGCGGTTTCCCAGTCAAGCAATTCCTCCGTCCCAGGAGTCTCTCAGCCCAAAGTAATTGGTTTTGGGAGTACTCTAGTTAGGACTTCAGAGGAAGGCATTAGGGATAATGTGCACCCTGAGTCCCCAGAATGCACCTAGCCAACCAGGTGACTATACCTTACACCTGGGTCTGCTGCTCTTATTTTCTTGGGCCCAGACCATGGGAAGATTAGGCCGTTAATTTTAACTGGCTCCCCTTTTGATTGCTTTCTAATAACCCCTCTTTTTAAACTCCTGGAATTATCACCCCCTATGCATATAATGAAAGCATGGGCTGCCAGGTCCCTTGCTTACCAATTCCAATTATCAAATAAAACTCCAGTTTTTTCAAATTTATTTGTACTTTTGAAGTTTTATTTTTAAAAATAAGGTTATTGTCCCAACTCCTACTGCTGTCCTCCCTCCCGCTTTCCTCTGGTCCACCTGCCTGATTGCCCACCTGCCCTTTTTTTGTTGAGACCTGATCTGAGAGGATCCAAACTTGGCCCAACCCCTTGTTATTGCCCTAGCGCTTGCAGACTGTCTGCCTGTAAGTTTTGGTTAAAACCTTATCTGATAACAATGTTGTCTCCTTTTTATAAGGTATTCTTGGTGACTATGGTACCTATCTTCCTATTGTTTTGGACCACAAGCCCAGGTATCTGGAATAGATCTCCCTTGGCTGCTCAAACTTATGTTCCTACTCCTGGTCTGCTCTCCAATGCCTTCTGTCATTTAACCCAGGCACCCACCATCCTTACATCACTTGTCCAGTTGCCTTGGTCAGGCCCTTATCCTGAGGACCTTTCATCATCTCCAAATTCAGGAACTGATGAACCCCCTTTCTTTGACTTGCACAACCTTAACCCCACAACAATCTCAAGTCACTCCCTCCCCTCCTTGCACCAGGTTTCTATGATGGATCTAGATATCTCTCCTACCCAGTATCACTCTCTGTGGTTGATTACTGGCGCGTTAGTAATGGCCTTGGATGCTTATTTTCTTCCCTTTTCTTAGTCAGTCTCCTTTTGGAAGCCTCTTTGAGCTGCCATCCCAGTCCTGCACTGGGTGGCATCCTGGTGGTTGGTTCCACCAGGATGGTAGACAGACTTTGTTAGTCTAGTCCCCCTCTCTTACAGTATTAGCATAGTTAAAAGGGGGAAAATAAATGAATACTAGATAATATCTTTATTGGAATATTGATATTATACTGTTTGGAAAGATCATTTTAAGAGGGAAAAGATTGAGACAATAAGTCAATTAGATTGAGCAGGGGGTGGCTTAATCCTGGTAATGATTCAAGTGCTAAATCAAGTTGCCCACTGGGTTGAGATTATTTGTGAATCTTGTTGCCCTGTTTGAGAATTTGAGTTGACTTCTGCATTTGGCTTTGAGTGGAGGAGAAGTCAGTTTGAGTGACATGGGATCTCTTGTTAAATTTTGCCAGGGATTAACCCTGCTGTTTCAAAAATATGCATAATAAAAACTGTAAGACTTCAGACTTTTTCAACAACAGCTGCAGTTGTATCAAAGCCTGTGCTCAACCATCACCAACAAATTACTATTTCCCAAGGATACAAGAGATAAAGCTAGGATTGAGACAATAGTTTTATTGATGAGCCTAAACAGGAGGAGATTGAATTGCTTGGAATAATAGAACTGTGAGGGTTTTTATACCCAATTCTATAAAAAGAAGATGTTAGGAGAATTGTGTTTAAGCGAGATTAACTCATACTTTTGAATCAATAATATATTGTCAGGAGTAAGATTCTGAAAGCTGGGATTGAGAGCTTTTGGCTGACACTAATTTGGGCTGAAATAGTTCATTATTTGCAAAAATATAGGCAACCAAAGATAGTAAAGGAGAAACAAACAAACAAACAGAAGTCTTGGCATAAATATCAACAAAATAGTAAATATCAGTTGAGACTATAATTCTCAGCCCTGACAAAAAAAGTATTAAAAAACATATAAAATAGCTAATTTTAGCCTGATGTTTATTTTATTAAGAATAATATGAATTCTTATTTGGGGTCAACATCCAGATATTTCTTACCGGAGTCAACTTAAATGTAAAAGTACAAAGAAAGTGCATTTTTCATAATAAATTGTTTTTTGGCTTAAAATCAAGTCTTGGTTTAACTGACATCAATATTATGATTTTTTTTAATTTTAAAAATCTGAATTAATAATTTAGAATGAAAAATCATCTTGGGCTATGAGAAATCTCATTCAAGTAGACAAATTTTAAAATATTTTTGCTTACTGAATGTCAAAAATTGTCAACATTCAGTGAGCCAACTTGTGGAACAGGTTAATTCTGGTGATTGCTGTCCCAGGTTTAATTTCAGGGTTTTTTGGCCCAGTCTCTATGTTTTGGTTACTTATTGGACCTTACTCAAAATTTGAATCTCCAGCATGGACCAACCAGACAATCCAATGATGATAAAAACATTAAATTGTCCCCCAGTTGTGCAACAAATTATTTTTTAGACCCTATCCCTAGTTGGAGTTTTTAGCCTGGACCAGACAGACAATCCAAGGATAACAAAAATCATTAAATTGGCCCCCTATCCCCAATTCTCTTAAGCTGTGTTTCTTTACTACTGTTGTTATATACTTTTTAGAAGTATATAAACAAAATAAAGGAGAAAATTAATAAGAGAATGATACTTTATTGATATGAGTTTAGAGTATTATATAGTATTATGAGGAGCCACATACTGTCCATGTACATCATGGTAGTCATGGGGCTTATCCAAGTAATGTTTCATTTAGGATTCAAAAGGTTTGATCCCCTTATTAGATGGGTGATTGATAAGAGTGCTACCAATCTAATGATTAGTTGGGGAATTACTTCCCTGAGAGAGAGCAATTGTAGATGTTGCAATACTACAGTCATTTCTGACCGTAATAAAGTAATTTTTATAGATAACTTTAATGTTTAAGTTCTTAATATACAAGTATTAAACTATTTAAAGCCATAAAATACTGGTATTATACTGAGCCCTTTACTTAAAACAAATTATTGATAGAAAATATAATTTATATATCAGAATAGGTCTTATTAATCTATATTTACTATAATTATTAAAACCTTCTCTGACAGGCAGTGATTTTTAAAACCCATGAGATATTTTTGAATATATATTAATTTTTAAAGATATAAATAAGATAATTTATATAATCTAGTTAAATTTCTTTAGCTTTGTATAAAAATCAACCAAAATAATTTATCAGACTAAAACATGCTGAGATCCAGGATAGAATGATTATTTTATTTTTATGACATAGAAATTATAGTTATTAATAGCAGAGTATTAGTGTATTGACTTTTTATTATAGTAAAATTTAATTAGAGTTAAATATTTGATTATAAGTTAAATTTAAATATAGACCCTGAACTTAATCTGGATTAAATTGATAGTTAACTCTTATCATATTAGGCTTATAGAAGTGATTGGTTTGTTAATACTTAATATGTGTATGGTATATAAACAAGTGGATGCTTGTTGCTTTGCAGAAAAGAGTGGTTGATAAATATGTAATTGTTTATCACTTGGACAATTTATACTTGAGCAACTAGGTGGAGTCTTAACTTAAATACTTTAATACTCAACTTTATATAAATGTTAATGTAAAATATGAAACTGGAATGAACAATTTTTTTAAATTAATTATAATTAATTTGAGCTAATTTTAGCATGGTAATGAAATAATGATATTTCCAAATCAAGTTATGAAAGGAACTATAACTATTGAATATAGATTCTGGAATGAAAGAACCGTTGTATTCTATTATTCCATCGGCAGTTAAGAAAGAAGCTCAGGTTTATTACCACCACCCGTCTATGTTGCATTGCAGATACAAGGCTTACATTAATTTGAGTGCACATAATCTTAAATGTAGCCAATAAGACTTATAAAAGGGTAGTATATATTAAAAAAATAAATAAAAGTACATTTAATAAAATAGGCAGTATCTCAAACCTCGGGAATTAAACTAATTTATAATATTTAATGAAGATAAAGCATTTAAAAATCATTTCGAATATATTTTTAATAAAAAGGCAATGTCTCAAACCCCGGGAATTAAACCAAGTTAAAGTATCTGACGAAGATACACGCATATTGCCTTGTGGGATAAGAGATTGAAATGCCAACTTAGTTATCATCACATTTATGCTGTATTTAGGCAAAGGTGGATATTTGAATGTAATCAATTATCGAGCAGTTGGTTTAACTGTAGCATGCTGTTAGCAGATTTATCTACGCCCAAGCCACTCTGTAGGACAACATGCTCTGATATGCTTGGTTATTGATTTGATCGGTTTAAAATAAAATCACAAGGGAATTACAATAGCGTCAATAGGAAAGGGGTAGTCAAGTCTGTGCTGTTTAGAAAGGGTAAATCGTTGATGCATAAAGGAATTGCCTATTGTTTTAGATGTTATAACCATAGCACCAACGAGTATGTTCTTGACTGTTTAATAATAAGGGTTTTGTTTAGCTAATGAATGGAGGTTAATAAAACGCATTCATTAATGCCTTCATCTCAACTGCTCGCACACCCAGCAGCTGACAATTCAGAATCAGTCACTCCACAGCTTTAATTTTCATGCATTTTATAAATTCTAGTTGGAATTTTGTTATGAATGGCAAGGCAGTTGGACTTGAACCACCTTCATATTAAATGAGCTTGGTTTAATTTGCACCGTAATCACTGCTTGGGACAAGTAGCTCAACCTACTTATCTGACGTCATCTTAATGTTACGCCCCTTAAAAAAGTCAAAATTAAAATCGCCCCTGGTGAATCCCCTCCGTCATCAAACCATGAGACTAAAATGTGGATGTTTATCTTTGATAAGGTGATTGCAGTCTATCCGATATATGGTTATTGCACCAGTAGTTTATTTTAAGCTGCTTAGCAAAATGATGATTGGACTAATAAAGGATCTCCTTGTCAGCCAATCAGGCCCTGAAGCAAAGCTTTAAAATCCCGACTTAATTTTTCAGGCCGTCGGATCAGATTCAAGTTGATGTATCGGCAGGGTTTAGGAGCATTTGATTGGCAAGCTTAAGCATGTAGTCACGCCGATCCCTTGGTGGCACTACTATATCGGGCAGGCCCATAGCAGTAGGCGGGGGTTATTGGGTTCGACCGTCCGCAGGCAGTCACCCATGCTGATTGGCCAAGTTGGGCGGTAAAACAATGATTTGGAACCCGAGCCATCACCAAAGTCACGCATCCCCTAGAAGGTGATTGGAACGGAATGATCCCCCGGTGGAGATGATTGGACATTGCCAGCCAGGTGGGGAAGGAGGTATGATAAGGATTTGTTCTCAGTGGTGGGAATTGTTTTTGTTCAGGATGATGACTCTTGTAGATAGTAAAGGTAAGCACTTGTCCAAAGACGAGACATGCTACGCAAACGAATACACCACCTCCCAGCCCTCGTCCGCCCCAACCTCACCCAGCCTCTCTCCCCGCCAACAACATACCAATGTCTATATCCACGGCCTGCCTCCCTCCACCACCGACGAGGCCCTCTACCACATGTGCTCGGCCTACGGACAAATCATCTCCAGCAAGAGCATCATTGAACCCAAAACCAACCTGTGCCGCGGCTACGGCTTTGTCATGTATGAGCACCTGCACCAAGCCCAGCACGCCATCTATTGCCTTGGGCTCGTTGGCTACGAAGCCTCCTTTGCCAAGGTCCGCTCCGACCTCCCCAAGCAAGCAAACCTGTATGTATCCAACCTCCCCACCGAATACTCCGAACAAGTAACCCCCTTCTAACACTCTAACATTCAGCAACTCGAATCCCTCTTTGTTAAATACAACGTCTTTTCTGTCCGCATCCTTCGCGATGTCAACAACAACTCCAAAGGCGCTGGCTTCGTCAGGTACTCCACACATTTTCCGCTCTAACCCCTAGGCTCAGCACCCACGCCTCGGCACAGGATGCCATCAAGGCCTTGGATGGCACCGCCCTGGATGGCTCAGATACCCCTCTCCAAGTCCGCTTTGCTGAGCCTCCCAGCCGCCGTTTTAAGCCCTACGCCAAACCCCCTGCCTACCTCTACCACTCCTCGCCACCCTTCTATGCCATGGATGGCTATGCTATTCCCACGTAAGCAACCTAAAACTCAGACTAACCTAACCCACATTCAGCGGCTACTATCCTTATCCCATGCCATACTACTACCCCAGCTACTATCCCCCACCTCCAGCCTCTCTCCCGAATGACGATGTGGAAACTCTCACTTCCCTTACCCAAGAGAAGCTTACATTGGCTGACACTACCAAAGCTCAATAATCCCCTATTTTTATTTAAAACCTTCCCCATTCATAAAGCCCTCAACACCACTTATAATTCACTAATAACATTTACAAATAGCTGATCTCTCCATTTCACCATATATTTTCATAAACCAAACTGATTCATGATCTTAAACCATTCATTAAAACCCATGGGCATGTTTATATCCAGACAATTCCTGCTTAAAATCATGCATTCATCAATGAGCCCACATGTCAAATCCAACCAATCAAATATTAAGAATGCTTAAACGATGACACCTACTCACAATAATGTATGCACATACTATTCAAGTTTCACAAATAGAGTAGTGATCTATTAAACCATGATCCACTGGCTACTCTTATCTGAATTAGCTATTCAACCCTCCCCCATGCATACTTTGCTGCAAATGGCATGCAAATTCAGAACCAATATATACCCATTGCTAAACGCCAATAAAATTCTACTTAATGAAGAAAGCAGTTTAAAGCTTACCCCAAAATAGTTGGAACACTACCTGATTCCTATTAAGTACCAAACCCATAAATTTAATCAAATCAAATACCCAAGGAAATACTTTAACACAGTAGTTTTCAAACCTGCTGAGATAAACAATTATTATTCAGTTTATAACGCATAGGTTCAGTCACACAATGAATTCCAACTGGAACCAATTTAAGGGCAATTTACTCAATAAATATTCCATTCTTTTAGGCCTGGAAAACTAAAATAGTCAATCACACAACGAAATTAAAGTCAAATACTGAATCCCAGAAATAAGCAAACAAATGGAACCCATATTCAAAACAAACACAAACCAGGCACACCCTGAAGCAATCTACATTAAATTTGATGATTAGTGTGTAGCAAAAATGATAAAAACATAGAAAAAATGAGGTCCAGTCACAAAAGTGATAAGTTCAAACACAAAACAGCTCATTTTTGAAAATATTGATCATTTTTAGGACTCAGATTGGAAATAGTGGATTTCAGGAGTGAATCCACTAAAAGTTTATTCAGTGAAAAACAGTATTTTTTTAATGCATGTGCTTCTAAATTTGAGCATGTATGTCTGAGAGCATGTCTCAAAAAGGAGCACAAATTTAAATAAAACTAATACTCTGAAAATACTTTGCTTTTCTGTTTTAATAGAATTTTATTGTTTTTATTTAAAATGAGTTTTAAAAGTGAAGATAACTTTGATATCATCAAGGAGCAGTACCAGGAGCAACTCCAAGCTCAAGCTGCTGATCAAAGGGAGTGCAACTATTTTGGTTCTCATCTATACCCGGTTCAACTTAAGTTGTGAGAAGGCTGACTTGTATGTTTCACCAGGCCCATCTATTGGTGGCTTTTCCGACAGCCAGTATGGTGACCCCCAAGACCAGGTCCAACCTGAGCCTGTGCCATATTTTGGAGACTAGGCAACTGTGCCCCCAGCTTAATTTAATCATTGCTTGAGAATTTGGGCCAATCAGAGCAAGCACTGCCTTATCCAGGTACTAGCATTTAAAGTGGGCCCCAAGAACGACGCCTAGTAACCAATGAGGTCATTGAGGAGATTGTGAGCCTCAGACAGAGTGGTGTAAATTTTGCCAAAATTACCACCTGTCTTCAATTCATTGAGGTAATGGTTAGGTGTGAATTCCGAGCCCTCTTGAAGAGAGGCTGTACCAAGCTGGCCAAGAAGCCAAAGAAGCAGCAAGATTCTTATATCAAGGAAGAATATCCCATCATGCTTGACCTTCTACAATGTGACCCATATCTCCAATTGGCTGAGGTACATTGCTTACTTGGGCTTCAGGGCATTTTCATTGCATTCTGCACTGCACAGCTCTGGATGCATGAGCTTGTAGTCAGTGTTCTGATTCTGACCAATTGACCAGCCAATGAGATGGATGATGGATCTGATTTGCCCTATGACCCTGTGATTGGCCCCAAATCACATGCTGGCTGTCCTCAATTCTGGACAATGTCATATTTATATCTCATTATAAATTATCATTGTAAGTCAATGATTATGGCACTTTGAGTGAAAATAACGCTTCCAAGGGCAAAAAAAAGGAGGCACAGGAGAATGTGATTGGTGCATTCCTTGCAGTTTCCCCAAAAGGGACTGTATTTTACCAGACTACAACCAGTTACACCAATGATTACTGATATGGGAAATTCCTCTCCAACCTGGTAGCCACCTGAAGCTCGGCCAACTCAAAATTCCAAATATCCCTGAGCCACCAAATGGAGTGCGCTGAAGTGGCCTCTGAGAAGATGCAAGCAGGCCGTCACAACCTCTCAATTTTCTCTGCTGGTCATGCCAATTTACACCTGGGAGATGTGTTGTTCTTCAACATTGAAGACACAATCCAAGAGCGCAAACCCACGACCTTCAACCAGGTGGTTAGTGTGGCCCACAATCACAATGTGCTTTTTTTCTTTCATAAGGTTGCTGACATGTTTACCAAGATAGCCCTGAACAACACAGCAGTAGCCAATTATCAAAGAATCTACAGCTGCCCCCTCAAAAGTCCCTGGTGTACAAGTCAATCAATATGCTTCCTAAGCAAGGTTATGATGCCATGTACCATCAATTTCTCCAAGCCAATCAGGCAACATCACACCCCTAGCCAGCCCTCTCAGTCAACCAGAAACCACCTCTCAGCCACCCAAGTTCTCTTTCCATAACTCAGTTTGCCAAATAGTTTGCCCCCTCCACTCCCACATTTTTTTAAATAAACCTTGCCCCCAAACAATTTTTTAATTATTTTAATATATATTGATTTAACTATTATGTATTTTTATTGTGATAAAATATTTTTACATTTAATACAGTGATGATTGATTTTAATAATGCCACAAGTTTAATCTAGCTGCTTTAATTTCATTAATTCTATTTATTTTTATTCTAAATTTAATATTTTTGGAGCGCATCAATAAAGTGAATTTAAAAAAATACAAGTGCTTGGCTCAGACAAGACATGCCTCTGTCATTGGGCCCAGTTTAACCTAGTAAATTAAGCCCATTGAAAAAAACCTGTCTTTTTTTCCAATTGGCACACCAACTTGTGATCAATCTAGCACCAGAAGAGCCAGTGTTTGGGTGCTAATTTGACCACAAGTTGGTGTGCCAGTTGGTAAAAAAGACAGGCTTCATTTTCAATATGCAAATTACTAAGTTAAAATGGGCGCAATAAAAGAGGCATGTCTTGTCTGAGCCAAGAACCAAAGAAAATGAAACCCTAATACCAATTCTGATTGAGTGGTCCATAGCACTTGTATTTTTTAAATTCACTTTATTGAAGCGCTCCAAAAATATTAAATTTATAATATATAAACATATACTAAAATAGTCTAATAAAAATAATCCATTTCACCACATGTATGCTCTGAAATACATTGTTTATATATAACCCCTGAAAGTTATTATCTTTTCTAATAAATTTGTACTGCCCATAATTAGTATACCAAGTTAAGAACAAATTATGTTGTACTTGGACAAACCATGTCACTTAGAATACCTGGAGTGGGTTGATAGATATAAAGAACTATATGTAATATTAATATCAATTCAATACTGTAAATTCAGAACCTAAACGTAAAAATGTGGGATTGTCATATCCTTGGTCCAAATTTTGAATCACTTTTGCGGGATGGCCTTTTTTAATTAAATTTAATTATGTGTGCTTTTATTTAGACTTTTAAAAATGCAGGAACTCATAGACACTTTGCAAAGCTCAAGCTGAACAGCATATTTCCAATGAACAAAATGAATCAACTGGAATCAGATTTAAAGTGTTAAAACCATCATCCATTTTCATTAAGTTTACTATGTTTTTTGAAATTGTGGAATTGTCAAATCCAAGAACCAAATTTCAAATCACTTTTGAATGCCACTAGTAAACTCAAATAATAATTGCAGGAACTGGAATCCAAATTGAATGTACAGTAAGTAACTAGGACAAATCAACCCAAATCAAGAAGCTCCACTCTGGATAAAATCAAATGAAAAATCCAATCTCAACAACCATGTTTAGACATGAAATTAAATGAAATGCAAAATTGTCTAAACTGGAAATGATGCAATATTCTCCACTCTAAATCACTAACATAGCAACCACAAAACCATATAATGATATATGAGCTACCCTCCTGATGAGGCAGAATTTTTTTAAAAGTTTTATGGCCCCTGGCTACGCCAGGGGCCATAAAACTTTCTTTTCAAGGAAGAAAGGAGGAGGAAAGATAAACCATCAGTTTACTACACTATGTATTCATGGATTGCTATTAAGGATGCTTGATTACAGTAGATTTCAGAAAATGCTAATAATAAAATAGAATTATATATTATAATCTATTTTTATCACGTTGCCTTTTCCTTGGTGTGTTGATAGTTCATTTGATGTTGATAATGTGCTTGTGTTTAATTGGATAGTTTCACCTCCAGTTGCCTTGGCAATAGGAAATCAGGTCGCCTCCCCGAGACCATCTGGTCTCAGGGAGGCAACTGGAGGTAAAACTATCCAATTAAACGCAATCACATTATCAACAGCAAATGAACTATCAACATATCAAGGAAAAGACAATGTGATAAGATAGATTGTAATATATAATTCTACTTTATTATTAGAATTTTTTAAAATCAACTGTAATCAAGCATCTAAATTTTAGCAGTCCTAAATTGGAATAGGGTGCTTTTTGAGAATGCCTATAATTCCTAAAAGGATTAGCACAAATCACCCTAGATCCTTTATCATCCTTTTTGAGACACCCATAAATTAAATTTATTTGAAATTTTCTTGTTTTTGATTTGAAATTTGGTTCTTGGATTTGACAATCCCGTAATTTCAGATTTTTTAAGTTTTACATGATATCTATGATTTGTTTGAAATTCAGGAAATCTCAAATTGTACATTAGAATTCTGCATTTCTGATTCATGTATCCCACATTTGTTTGCTGAGTTTTGTCTTTTGTTGGTTGAGTTAGCTGCCCAAGAGATTTGAAATTTGCCAATTTAAATAAATAAATAAAGTCAAATTAAATGCTTTATTTTATTAAATATTTTAGTTTTCACTCAGCTGAGTTGCCCGCAAAAGTGATTTGAAATTTAGACCAAGGATTTGACAATCCCGCATTTTTATGTTTAGGTTCTGAATTTACAGTATTACGACTTAAAGCTAATAAATTTTTATAAATATACTTATTGATATTTATTTAATTTTATTAAATTCAAAAGCATATATGTGTTTTTGGGAATGGTTTTCATTGGTATAAAAGGGGTTGGGATAAGCACAAGAAAAACATGGAAGAATTGAAAGTACTGATCAATGAGCTAGATGTGGCAGTGGCCAAGATTAAGGAGATTAATCAAATGGTGAAGAACAAGCTCAAGGAGTGGTGCTAGAAGGTGAAAAACTGGGGGAAACTTACAGTGAAGGTGCAGGGCTGGGAGTGGCGTTATACCAAGATTCCATCAAAGGGTCCCACCCTTTGGGATATCAAGATACAAATGCCTAGTACAAGAAGAGCAAGGAGCAGGATAAGTACAGCATGTCAGCTGCAAGGGGTCACTAGGCACCAAGGTGGAGTACCACTACTTTGGCCAAACTAATGACAGCTAAGATAACTATCCCATATCTACCGTGGTCATAGGTTTGGACCTCAGCAGTAGGTTAAGGAATAGGGGGAGGTATGGGTGGTATGAAGCGGCTAGCCTTTCCAGGGCTGGACCCTGGTTGGTAGTCCATCACAAGTGCCTCTGTGAGTTTGACTGTTTGGTGAGTATGCTGATGAGAAGGTTGGGTTCAAGGTTGTAATAATATGTGTGGAATAAAGGCTAGTATTGTTGAAACCGCAGGCTCAACCCGCCAGCAAGGTTCCAACCAAGCGGGTTTGTGACCCGCAATCCAATTACCCGTGCACTCAAAGCCAGACCCAGAAGTCAACTCGGATTACCAAATCAATCAACATGAACAAATGATGATCCCTCACAGTGGATACCTCAATTTGGCGCTTGACTCATTAACAGGATCAAGCCACCCCCTCTTCCATCCAGCCGTGTGATCACCAATCATGTTCCTTCTATCCATTGATTCACAATAGCTATATAATCACTATCTCACAATAAAGATTATTATCAATCCTCTAAATATTTTTCCCCTTGTAACTCTGCTAAAACAGCAAAGTTATGACAGTATCACACAGCTTACCATACACTTTATTTAATATTGTCTGCACTTGACTGTATTGAGAGGAAGTGGTTTTTATACCACTCATCTGGTCTTCCTTGGAAGAAACTACTGGTAGATTTTTGGAAAGCCTTAGTGGCTCATCCCTTGGTCACAGGCACTTAGATGAGAACAGAAAGAGGAGAAAGGGATTCAGGGATTTTGCCCTGGGCTTGGTAAAAGGGGATTCATCAGGGCAGTGGCATTGGGTTGGCTAAGGGAATCTTGGCTGGGAACTAGATCAGTGGCATCTGGTCTCATCTTCATTGCAGTTAAATTTCTGGGTGCTGATTGTGTGACTTTTGTTACAAGCAGGGAATTTTATTGGGATGTAGTTATTATATGATTGGGGGGGTAATATTGTGATCAACTGATTGGTGGTTAATTTCAGTCTTCATGGTGGTGATGTTCTCTACCATTACATCAGTTTTTGTTTGGGGTTTTGCTGAATTGAGCTTTATATTTCCAAATAATTCTCAGGATTATCCATTATTTAATTATGAGCAGAGATTATAAGAGCAGGAACAGATGATGTTACAGGAAAAGAAATAGGAGTAGCAGTAACCACAGAAGAGGAAGCCAGACCAGAAACAGAAACCAACACAGCATTTGAAATGCTGGTTGGGGGCTGCTATCCTCCTGGGCCAGCCAATTGGCTGGCCCTGGTCACAATTACGGCTGGGGCTGCTTGCTCCTGGCTTAAATAGTCCAGAGAAGTTGACCTTATTTCTTGCTCTCCCTGGTGTCTTGGAAGGGGTTTGATTCCCCTGGCAAGCTTTTGCGACCACTCACGTGGCCAATTACTCAGCACAGATGCAGGTTCAAATCCTGCTGAGTTTGCATTTTCTTTGCTGGTTCTTACAGAAGGCGTTAAAAAGTAAGATACCAAATACAACAGAAAAACTTGCATACAGGCTCCTAAATGTTCAGAAATATTTTCTTGCCAACCTGCAGTTCAAGCCACAGGAGTTTGCAGCTGCAGAGGCGTGGGCAAAGGATACCATAGATGTTTGAGCCACTAAAAATAAAAAAAAGAAATCAAAAGAAGATGATCAGCATCCTAAAAGTGAGAAGACATGTGAAGCAGCCCTTTTGCAAGGGGGCAACATGTAATAATATAGAAGAAGGTAAGAAAATAAAATATTAAATAAATGTCAAAACAATGGACTTAACCCCCCAGAAAAGTTTCAACTAAGCGGGGTTGTGACCTGCAATCTGACTTCCCAGTGAGCTGTAGTTAAATGCAGAAGTCAACTCAAATTTCCATAAATAGCAACATGAGCAGATGATGATCCCATAGGCAACAGTGCCCATGTCAACACTATTAATGCTGACACTTTTAATGGTGACACTATAGTAAAGTGACAACCCAGGTTTACATAATATTGTCTCCTGAGTGTTGAAACTTTTTTAGTTAACAAAACACTTTACCCTGAAAATTTTTAATAACAAATATTTTGAAATAAATTATTATACTGTCAAGATTTTGGGGTCTTGAGGAAAGATCTTTATTATTCATTGTAGTAGAGATGTTGATAGTAGATTGTATAAAGACAATCTTTGGCTACCAATTGGGCCTATGGTGCAGCTACAGCCTGGCAGTGTCTTGTTGGGCTGTAGGAGAAAATATACAGGGTCTGCAAGTAGACAGTGGTGCACTATACTTGGATACTTCTGACTACTAGGCGTTGGCTAGTAGTGATACACTGATAGAGATCTGTAATATCTATCTTCAAGGGTGAATATTCTGCTCAATCTCTAATTAGGAGAGCACTTTTTATAGGGTGGATAAGATCTCTTGTCAGCATGTTGCCTGACGCTTCCAACTCTTACCGGTCAGTCTATCTGTTCCTCAGACTGCTAGTTTGAGCCCCCAGCGTTAGGCATCCATGCTGTTCTGGCATGGGACTTCAATGGATAACCAGACCTCAGCCTATTGTAGCAGTGTCTTGGCAGCATCCTGTCTGCAATTAATGCATATGCAAGGTTTAGTTACCCTGTCAATGGGGGGTTTGAATTCTGCAGTATTCTTCTAATTGACCTTTCATATTGATCATAGGTTCCAATGCGTTTCCAGGCGTGAATGTTTGGCAGCAGAACGCCCTGCATTATTATTAAGGAATCATCAATCTTATTGGCAGAGGTGCATTCTGTAATCATAGTCAGGAATCATAAAGCTTAATTGTTTAGATTCAACCCAATGAGAAGTCCAGTAGTGAATCACAATCAATCTTTGGGGTAATCATTAGTGTACTGGTTACCCAAAGCTATAAACAAGATCAGCTGATACTTTCTGAAGCTTGGCAGCTCTATGGTGATTGGTTTTCTGGAGCCAATCAGTCAGGAGAATGATGGTAAAGTCTACCATATTATTCCAAAAATCTGATATACTGAAATGACCCCAGAGAGTCCAAAAATGCAATAAAAACTACTACAAGTAATAAGAATAAGGAGATATAAGCAAGCATTTTTCAATTTACTATGTAAATAAAACTCTTTATTATGAAATTATTTTTTATTTCCATAAAAATTAAACTTCCAATGAACCAAAAATAAAGATATTTTATATATCATAATAACCACAAAATATAAGAAAATTCTATAGTTAATTTATTATACTTTTTATAAGCATAACTGAAAATATCTCATACCTTAAAGATAAATTAACAAAATATAATATATTTCTTACTAAACCACATTAAAACTGTATCTGAAACTTACCATTTCTACCTAAAAATATTAGTACTATCCAAATAAATAGATAAATATAAAATTCAAAAATAAAAGGATCCAGGCAAAGCAAAGTTTACTGAGCTAATTGAAGCCACCAGCAAGAGCAGTTGCTACATCTTCAAGGTATTTTTTATTTCTGTCACCTTATAAATATTCTTTAACACTTTTTGGACGCCCTCCTGATAGTCCTTCTCCTTTCTCTTCCTCTTCTTGCAGGCCACCTGGTTGGCCAGGTCATAAAACTTAGAGACATTACGGGCCTGCTCCTCCTGCAGCTTGGAGAAGAACTTGTTGTATTTGGGGTTGGACCTAAACTTCACCTTCAGGTGTTTATGCCACACCTCCAGGCTGGATGTGGTCTTCATATCTCTCTTAAGACAGGCGCTCTGAAAGTTCCATGGCGCTGTGGCCCTGCTCATTCCTCTCTGGGCAGTCATCTTCTTTCCTACCCATTGGCGCCCAAAGTAATCAAGGTAGCCCTTGAAAATGGTGGAGTGCTTCTTGAAATAAGCATCCTCCAAGAGAGCCTCAAAGCCAATCCCAGTATTCTCCAGCTGCATAACAGCCAAGGCAGAAAACTGGGTTGAGGCAAAGTGGCACTTCCCTTTATTATTGTTTAAATACTTCTCAAAGAGTTCCTTCTTGATCTTAAGATGCTTGATGAGGGCCTGCCTAAAATTAAAGAATCAGCCCTGTACTTCCTCATTAAAGGTGGCCTCAAAGGCTTGGAACTGAGCAAGCTCAAAGTCCATGATGATCACTTTTGGCCCAAGTGAGCGCGCATAAGCTAGTTGCTTAGCTACCTGGGCAGACTCATTCTTCTCAGCAGAGAAAGGGTTCACTCTGGTGGTGTGGGTGGGAGGGGGGATTGTTGACAGGAAGGGAGCTCAAAGCATCCTGTACAACTTTGAAGGCTCTGGAGTAGATATCTGTCTTGGCACCAGGCAGGAGGAAGAAAACAAGGGGGAAAACTTGGGTGTCAAACTGCCCGTGCAGGATCCAAAGCTTCTTGAAAAGGGTTGGACAGGTTGCAAAAGTGCTGTTGCACAGCCAGGTGGTAGCAGTGTTTATCTGCTCCAGGTTTTGGGTTGTGCTGTAGGCTATAATCTTATCCTCCACTTCCTGCCCATTGTCATGGAGCAGGAACATCTCAACATCCTCAGTTTTTTTGAGGGCATCTGTGAGGACCAGGTCTGAAATGGTAGTGGCGCTCTTGGCCAGGGGATTGGAGGCTTGACGCCTATTGCTCACAAACTTCACTAGCTGACTATAGGTTGAAACCCTCTTCAAACTATAAGGGGAGAGGTACTTGCATGAAAGCACAGCCTGATGGGCAGGGGAAAGTTCCTTTGAAGTGGGCATGAACTGGACAAGGTACCATTTCAAGAGTTGGACTATGGTAGTATTTGGCATCACATAAGTGTGCTCACCCTTGATGGTTTGAACTAAGTCCCAGCGCTCAGTGTTGAGCCACACTGGGCAGGAGCAGTCCTCACAGGTATAGTGACGGCTCTTGAAGCCACAGTTGGCATTGTTACAGCTGAAAATGTAACCATTAACTATCATGGCCGGCCCATCCTTCACACTCATGATAGGGAAGTATTTGGGCAAGGTGAAAGGAACCTTGAATTTGCCATCAACATTGAAGATATTATGGGCCAATAGAAGGTCCCAGGGGGCAGCAAGAGCATGGCAGAAGCCAGGGAAGTAATTAGAGCAGGGCTTTGAATTATCCCCTGATGAACTAGAAGTAGGGGAGCTTGGTGGGGGAAGCAGAGGGGGGCTTGTATTGGTGCTCCTCATGTGTAGGAGACTTATCCTTGGGAGGGGACTTCTTGGTCTGGTGCTGCTTCTTGGTAGGCTCCTTGTCTGAAGCAGAGTTATAGAAACTGTGGTCAGTAACTAAACCATTTGTTTCTTCTCCACCAGTGGAGTGAGAGGGGCTCTTCTTGGGAGAGGGATCAGGGGAGGGCTTAGGGGTAGCCTTTTTAGATGGGGAAGGCTTTTTCTTTGGAGTCTTGAGAGCCTTGGAGGAACGCTTGGTACCCTTTTGTTGCTTTGAGGTGTTCTTGTCATAAAATAATAAGCTACAGGTTCTAAGGTAAAGCTATGTATTTAAAAAACAAAACAAAATAACTTAAAAAACATAATATATAAAAAATAAAATTTATATGGCTTTTATTGGCATTTAAAATTTAAAAAATATTTGCATAGTTTTTATTTTATTATAGTTTTAAATAATAAGTTAAAAGCTAAGAGATTTAGTAAAAGTATTATATTTAGATATAAATTTTATTTAAAATTAAATAATATGAAAAATAAAAGTTTAAAATATAACCTATTAAAAACAGATGTTTTTATTATGTAAAACATAAAGTTTCATATGTGAGAAATGAAAAGTGTTGACATTATGAGTGACAATTAGTAAAAAATCTGAATTCTCACTGTTGATTAGAAAAATTATTGACATTATTATTGACGACATTAACACTGCCAACATTTTCTTTAAAATTTACTATGAAAAAAACATAGTACACTTAATTAAATTTAAGCAGGCTAGCAAATATTAACCATTATCTGTGTGTTTTTGTTCATCTAATAAAATTTAAAAAAAAACATATGAAAATAAGTTAAAAAACTATCAAAGTTCTTTATTTCTTTATTAAAAATGATGTTTTGGGGTTGGGAATATGATATCTTACCATTGCATATATCAGAAGTTGTTAAGAAGTTGTTGTTAGATATCAAAAAGGCAAAGTGTCAACTTTGCCACTTACAACATACTCATTAGGAGGTGGCATAGTAATTTAAGCTTAATTGTGCCACTCTAATTTGCTTAAATCCACCCTGGCACATGATCACAAGCAAATAAACAACATTTCTGAGTGTTGACATTATTATCAATAATAAATTCTATAGTAAATTACAAAGTAACTCACACTTAAATTATTGGATTGCTGTTAGCCACCAATCCATTTAATATATTAAAGCCAGAATTAGTGCCACAGATATATTTGTTAAGATTAACATTTCAACAATCAGCTATATGTGCAATGCCTTTTTTTAATATAAAATTTAATAAAAATTATTTTTTTAAGTGTGCACTTATTTTTTATTGTAGATGGTTTAATTTTAGTATTAAAAATAAGTTTGGCTTAAAAATGGTTGACATTGACACTTTTACGTTGTGAAAACAAATAAAAATAAACTAATTTTTATTAGTAAATATAAAGGAAAAATTTGGTTAAATCAAGATTTTAATTAAGCTTGATATTAAATTGTGTCAAAATGGCCACAATTTTGGTGTGTTTTCTGGGTTCACACCCCTGGACACTTTAAAAAACTGGGAATTAAGCTAGCGCAACTAGCAAAAAACATAGGAGATTTTGAGTTTCAAATCAACAGTGACCATGTTGACAAAGTGTTGGCATGGTCACTAATGACATTATTAGTTCCAACATGGGCACTGTTGTCATCTCATACAGTGGATGCCTCAATTTAGCGCTTGATTCATTAACAGGATCAAGATACCCCCTAACCATCCAACCAAGTGATCACCATAATCATGTTCCTGCTATCCATGATTCACTCAACTATATAAATCTTATCTCCCAATAAAGATATCTATCTAGCTTCTAATCATTTTCCTCCTTGTAACTCTGCTAAAACAGCACAGTTACAATATAAACAAAAAATTATACTAACTTTTTTTACTGAAAGGTGAGCATAAAAGCGTACTACAACAATTCCTGAAACCACATGTGACCAAGACCTTTTACAGCAACTATGTTCCCCATATTAGCCATCAGCTGGTTCTGATGCCAGTCATGTGATCTGAAATGTTAGAAAAATTAAATAAATTGTACCCTGTCAACCAAACACAACTTGCCAAGCTCCAACAAAAACCAGAATACACTGAATGGTGGGTCTCAGCTCTGGCCATAGTCCCAAAGATCCACCTTGACCAGTACGTTCCACCCCCAACTCTGGCAAGCTAATCATTGTCCTTGTCTGGGACTTCATTAAACCATGCTATATTGCAATTTAACTGAAATAAAGAGAGGACAAGAAGAAGTCAGGTTCTGTTTCCCGCCTGAGTACACAATATTGCAAGTCCTAAAAATTTTAAAGAAAAGGTATCTGACCTTACCAACAGTTTATCTGCTGTCCTACCTACGTCATGGGCGTCCTTGAAGACTTTGGGGCCTCCTGGTGCTCTGACAAGACTGGAATTCCACTTATTATGGAAAAAACCTTTACAACAACCTCCCTAAAAAATAAAATAAGTACCCTGTATAATAAATTTTGTGAGTTCTTGGCCCTGTTTGCAGGGCAGATACTTCACTTAATTGTTTAACTAGATCTTTTTCTGATGATGATAATTAAATCAGAGGCTTGCAACCCACTTGAAATAAGAATTAAACTAGACAAAATTTGCCATTTGCTAGATTGAAAAAGGATTGTGTGTCACATAAGTAACAATTTCAAATCCCACTATGGAATTTGAACTTGCTCCCAGCCACCAGGTAGGGAGAGCAGGTAGCAGGAGCTTGCCTGCACCTGGAGTTGCTTTAAAAAGCAAATACCCAGGTTCAGGAACCACTCCTACTCCAGTAGTAGCTGCAGGGCCTATTCTGGGCCCCAAAAGCTATGTCAAAGCCTTGATGGGTTTGACTGGGCCTGGGCAAGCTAAATTTGGCTGCCCAGAACTCCCAGTTCAAGCCAATCCTCCATTTGGTAATTTGTGGTTCCCAATTGGGAACCTCTTTTTTAATCAAGTTCTTTTGCCCCAGGAATGCCTTTCAAGCCAGTCCTAAAATGGTAATCAAATTGGAAAAGACCTTTGGGGTTCCTGGTTGCCATTCTCCAAATTGTGTCCTGGGTCATAGCCAGGGACTGGCTTGGAGGAGTTGTCATTCACCAGCAGCGGTGAGTGGTTTTCTAGAAGCTTGTACTTAGCCTGAATAACTGCAAACTCTTCCAGCACTTTTCTAATTACTAGGTGGGCATCCCCACTATGCACCTGTACTTCAGCAGGCGCCAACCCCTCTGTGGGCCTGTACCAGTCTTTTAACAACCTAGTAAATCCATTCCCTATAAACTCCCTTCCCCTATCTGTCATCTCAAGATTCCTAGTCAATCTCTCCCACTCTTCCTGGGAAGACTTACTATTGGCAAATATCCTACAACTTTTACAATAGGCATCCTCCTCCCCTTGACTAGGGTAAGAAATATGGGGTAGCTCACTCATAGAGCTTGTATTCTGATCACTGGAAAATTTGGGCAGGGGTGGTAATAGGCTTTTATTCAAGGTCAGAAGAAAGATACCCTTAGAAAACTTCTGATATAATGCCTGGGTATGGGAAACAATATGGTTGTGCCAATACTTGGAGTCCTCCAACAATCTCTTTGACTTATTGTACTTGGTCTTGGGCTCCTGTGTTCTGTTCCAGCCTTGCTCCTTATCCTTAGCTCTGGATGCTTTATCTTGGGCTTCTGCACCTTTAGCTTGGTCTTCAGCTCCTTCTTTAGTTCTTGTGGCCTTTGCAATCCACTTGATCCAATCCCTAAAGAGTCTCAGATAACACCCCCTTTTATAGCTCCTTGTTTAAGACCAAATTCCTTCTCAAAACTATTGTCATTTAAAACCAAAATATCCAGTTTTTCTCCCTCTATAATATATGAAACTTAATAACTTACTTCATCCAATGAAAGACCTGAATTTTCTGCTTCTGCTCCTCATTTTTTAGGCTTTAACTCTTAAGTTAAAGCCCTCAAAACACTGATTAAATAGACCCCAGCTTGCAGCCAATCAAACGCCTCAATTCAAATTTTTTTACAAACAGTTTACCCAAATGACCCACTCTTTACTATGGTTTGAACTCAAAGCTTCCTCACTCCGGGTAAACAACTGATCCGCGTTTTGAACGGGTTTGCTGTGATTCCTGTCATGTTTCTCTGGCAAATCTCAAGCACTTCTGTCTATGTTTTACACAGGGGAATTTCAAACCATCAATTTTACAACATTTCTCTGTGTTTTCCCAAATTTCCTTCAACGTTTTGCGCCTTCAAACTTGCCTGTCACTTGTCTTTCATCCCTCCTAGTTGTTCTCAGCAAAATTTGCCTTCACAGTTTCTCTGTTCTGTTTCCGGCCTCTTTATGGCTCCTTTATACTCAATTCAAACTTAATAAATCTGCAGTTTAAACCCTGCAAACAATTTTATTTTCTCTTTCTTTTTTTATTCATATGATATTTAATCCTTTTATATCATATTCAGGCAGTATTAAATCATTATTTAACTGCTTCTTTTCTTAATATTTCCTCTCCTAAGTCACCAAAATCAGAATTCCAGCTTCTATATCCAGTCTGGTTAGTCCATCTAAGTCATTTTCTAGCTTCATAGCTAGTCCTGCACTATCATATTCTGGTCCTTCAGCTAGTTCTTCAGCCACATCTTTCAGCTCTTCAGCTTAACCAGAAATCAGTCCATCTCAGTCAACAAACAGCTACTTCCAGTCTTTAGACAGATTATTCCAATAATCAGTTTTTCAGTCACTCCTGCATCCTGATCCTTTGGATCCTCTGGCTGCTCCTGCATCAGGATCTTCCAGTCCTCTAGCTTCCTTGAATCATGATCAGCTATTCCTGCATCATGATCTTCCAATCATCTAGCTTTCCTTTATCATGATCAGCTACTCCTGCATCATGATATTGGTTCCAAAATTCAACATGAACCAACAGTCCCTCAACTAGTCTTTACTGTGATCATATATTCCTTCTTACTAGTCTTCTCTGTTGATCCCATACTGTGAACCACCTTGGTTCTTTATCTCAGTCCCTGTTACCAGAATCTGTAGACCCAGGCATGAGTCTACATTGAACTGGTGTTTAACTGGCCACTTGAAAGTGGCAATCCACTTAGGCCATCCAACCATAGATTAATAAAGTCTATGTTGTTGTCTTTATTCACCCAGGTGATTAAGTCTGAGCTTTCAGTTGCAAAATAATCAGCTTTACTTCCCAGAGGCCTGATCACACCAAGTTCTGCAGCTGCTTCCTTGAGCAAACCGCCTTGGTGACACCCCTGAGCAAATTCATGCCTTCCAATGCTCACTCTGGGTTCTCCCCAAAGCTCCCATAGGGACATAGACAAGGACACCCTACCATTCTGTTAGGTAGGATGCTTGCTCACAGTTCTCCTGGTAGCATATCAGGGTAAATAGAGCCCTCAGAGCTCTTCCCCTCTCTGGCAGCCCGCGCTACCTGCCAGGGGTCCAAAACTTACAGCCCTGGTAGCCAAGTGACTTAACATGCTGACACACTCTTCTACCCTGGAAGCCTGCATTACCTGCCAGGGTATAAACATCTTTCAGCCTGAGTAGCACACACTACCCATCAGGTCAGATCACTCCCCACCCTAAGCAGCTAAAGTTCCCTGCTGAGCTATCTCATTCCTTGCCCCTAGAAGCCACAGTTACCTGCTAGGTGAGGACCTCTAGCCCACAGCAGCTGATATCTTCTGCCAGCTGAAGACAACATCTGACCCTAGTAGTCTTTTCACCTACTAGCTAGGCCTTACCTTCCCTAGTAGCCATCATTCCATACTAGGCCTCTACTTGTAAAAAACCAACAACACATTGTCAATCTTCAGCATAGCGTCTTTATTTAAAGCCAAATCAACCCTCACCTGCAAAACCGTTTACATGTGGATCATCACAAGACTCCATGACACCTGCAGCCAAACCTGCCAGAACAAATTACCAGTCAGGCAAAGATAGACCACCAGCAAGCCAAGAAACTGTTCCTGAAGACCCCAAAAATGATGATTAAGAAGCCAACCAACCAACCAACCAACCAACCAGAAGAATTTGAGATGCCAAGCCTTGTCACTCAGATAGCACCAGAAAATGCCCAGAGGCACCTGAATGTGAATTAGTATATAATCCAGAAGCACCAGAAAGATTATGTATGGTCATTCTTATCAATAAAGTTGTTATGAACCTTTGGTTCACCAATCTGATTCCTTACATATTTTTTATACTCTTCCATCTGCAATCACCTAAGCACCAGTACTCATCCTCAGAGATTGGAAGCTAAGCGCCAGTTGATAAAACAGAAGCATTTGTCTACTACTGCCCTCTTGACGCTCTATTTGGCCCTATGCACTTCATTGGGTATCTTCCTAACCCTGACCTCAAACCCTGGAACTTGGAAGACTTGAAGGGGTATACTTGCACAGACGCTCCCAAGGACCCATATCAAATAATCTGTGAAAGCAGAGAAATCACTATATACCCTTTGATCTTCAACAGGAAATACAAAAATCCTGCCGCCTACTTAGTCCCAATGAGACCACCCCTGACGCCCAAACCAACTATCTCAATCCCACCCACTTCTGATGCTACTGGTCAGAGTATTCAATTCCTGAGAGTGATGTATCTGGCACTTACAGGATTGATTGATTCTGCCTTGCCAGCAGCAGGAACCTGGGCTGTGGCAGGAAAGGCCTTCTCTTACCTGGTAAAGTTAGGTCTCATCATCTGGTGGGCCATACAAGTACCTGCATACACTCCTCATTCACCTGAAGGAACATCACAGTACTCCTGGTATCCTGACATTGGCCTGGTTACAGCTCAATTGAGCACATTATTCAAGACACATTTATTCTTGCCACCACCTATGAAATGTTAGCTCCACCATAAAATATCATCTTTTCTAATTGTATCACAGTGTTGCCATACCCAAGCCGCCACCAGCTATATGTTACAGGAGCCATGCCAAAATACACTTTGGCAATAGAAATTTTCAGTTTAATTCAAAAAAATGTCCTAGAATTCCACCAATCAAATCATTACTAAATCTCATTAAACCATATTCAATTTTTATTCTCAAATATATTTCTTCATTTAAAATCCAAAATATTTGAAACATTCTTCTTAAAAAAATAAATATTTATATATTAATATTTTTTCATAAATTCATTCATTCTTCTTTGCTTTGTTAATTTTATTATACCTGATAGTATATCAAGCAGAATTACAGAAAGTATGTTGATAAAAATTAAACTAAATAAAAACAATTATTAAAAATAAAATAAAAAATTAATTTTTAGAATTGCTAAGCCTTTGCTTTCTGTATGCCTCATCAAACAACCAATAAATTAAACAAATCAGTGTGGCCATAGTATTTAGCCACAGTCTCAGCTGGGAGGGTATGAACACCAACCTGCAGCAAATTAAACAAGTCATTGAGCCCAGATGGTGTCCCCTTATTGACAACTCACTTGAGCCACCCAAAGACCTCCTAAATTGGATTCAGGAATAGGGAATAGGCAGGGAGGAATAAAAGGCAAAAATGCGGTGTAGCCAATTGCTATTGTTGCAACTGAGTTTCCAGCCTCAGCTGCTAATGTATCTTACAATACACAGGGGGCGCTTGATGAGCTGCCCCTTGACGTATCTAACACTATGGATTAATCTGATGGCAACATCAAATGGCGGGTATTTCATCCTAATTAGGAGCGCTGCCAATTTGACTTGCTGATTCCCGCACGAGTTATTCCTTGGCTCCAAACCTTACATGGACCTTCCCACTATGCCACCCCCTTGTGGCATTCCCCATATAGTATATTAATCCAAATATTCTACAATAAACAATACCTTATTCTTATTATTCTGTCCTTTCTATTGGACTGTTGTCTTCCCCAATTCCAAGTACTGAACTCTCATTGGTTCAGTTGCAACAGTGGTAGCAGCAGTAGGTTATCAACCTACCTAAAACAAAATTCCCCCAAGAAAGGATGGAGTAAGGGCCGTATGGCTACTCCCCAACAAGAGACCTTCCTGCCAATCCCCAAGGGGGACATCCCCAAAGGGTATGTCATCTATCAAGACCAGTTATTTCTCACCAGTGTGTACAATTGGCTCCGCCTTGGGCAGCGTGACGCCAGCGTCACCCCGCCCCAGTCAGACCTGTCCCAACGCATGCTCAACCTTCAGTTAGAATCCTTTGCTGGTGGCGTCAAGGGGTCCAACATTGTCAGTTGGCTCCAGTCTACTGAAACCCACCTTTGCATCTGCCAGGTTCCTGAGCCCATGTGGGTTGCCACCGCGTCTGGGCGCCTCACGGGGCCCGCTGCTGTGTGGTTCACCAACTGGGCCAGCCAGGAACTTGACGTTACCTGGGCAGCATTTTGAGACACTGCCAATTCCTGTTACAGTGAAACCTTCTTGCCCATTATTGTGGGAACTCTTCTTCTAGCAATCAAGAAAACTGGTTCCGTCCCTGAGTACCTTGCCGCCGCCCCAGAAGCTGTGACCAACAGAAATGCAATGTTACTCACCCTCATTGTTAATGGGTAAAACCCCATATCTGCAAGTGGGTCCCCGTAGGTTGCTGTACCTCCATTGATGACTGCTATAAAGCCATCATAGAGGCTAACAACCAGGCCTCAATGGGCTTCTGCTGTACCAGTGATGCTCCACCCCAACCACGTACAACATCAGGCAATGGCCAAGTCAAGTAGGCCGTCATCAACCACGTCAACAGGAAAATGTGATCAAACGCCCCTGAAAGGGGAGAGAGCTAGCACAGATCAAGGACCCGGGAAAAGCCTGGGGGTTGTAATGACAAGAGGCCTTACAACCCCACCTGACCCATCCTCTCAATCCCTCCTTGCCAAGAATCCCTGTGACTACAACGTCCACAAAGTTGAAACCCTGGACATCTTCCAAGTCCACAGTGACAACCCTGTATTACAAGCAAGCCACTCCTCAAATAAAGTAACACACTTGTCCTATCCCTTCCATTTTGGTGGGAACACTCACAAATTACTGGTAGATACCAGGGTCAACCACACTATGATGGACCAGGCGTTTGCTGACTCTCAACAATTAGACCAAGTACCCAGCAGATTCAAGACCATACAAGTAGCTGACTCCCGCAGAGTGGCCATCACCCACGAGATGGTACCCTTCTCTGTAAGAATGGGGAACATCCAGGTTAAGCTCTCTGGACCAATCATGGCCGGGCTCAGCCACAACGTGATTGCTGGTCTCAACTGGCTACAACACAACAACCCGTACATTGACTGGGATACCTCTGTCATCACCCTCAACAGAAATGGGGTGGGGTTTCAGATTTACCCTGTGGAAATTAGCAAGTTACTCCACAATACTGTGTTTGTCAGAATAATGGAGACAGACTCATACAATTTCAAGGGGGGAAAACTAGACTTCAACCAATGTTCAGTCAAAGTTATCTGTGCTTAACCACCAGCAGCCCCTCCCTTGTCATCATCACCACCACCAGCGCTTGCGGCCCTCCTCAAGGAGTACAAGGATGTATTCAGTGAGACACTTGAACAACTACCTCCTTCCCGGGAGATCCAGCACGCTGTACAACTTCAAGGATCCTTACCAAAAGCACAACCATTATACCGTCTCACACCAAAGGAAGATGAAACCCTCCACCAGCACCTTGTGGACGCGCTTGATAAGGGCTTCATTTTCCCCTCGCTCTCTCCATACGGGGCGGTGGTCTTCTTTGTAGCCAAGAAGGATGGGTCCCTTTGCCTGGTCACAGACTACTGCGCCCTAAATGAGGTGACAGTTAAGAACAAGTACCCCTGCCGCTGATTGACAACCTGTTTGATACACTTGCAGGTGCAAAGGTCCTTAGCAAGATCAATCTCACCACAGGGTGCAACCAGGTCCGCATTGTACCAGGGGATGAGGCAAAAACTGCCTTCCGCACACAATACGGGTTGTTTGAGTGTCGTGTCATGAACTTTGGAATGACCAACACTCCCTCCACCTTAGCCATATTAATGAACAAAGCCTTTGAGGAACTTATTGGAAAGTGTGTGGTTGTGTATCTTGACAACATTATTGTCTTCAGTCAAGATCAAACCACACACCTCCAACACCTCCGCGCTGTCCTCAACACCCTTTGAAAAAATCAGCTAAAAACTAAACCCTCCAAATGTGAGTTCCTCAAGTTGGAGTTACTATTCCTTGGGCACATCATCTCTGCCCAAGGGATAAAGCCTGACCCTGCCAAAGTCAAGGCAATCACCAGCATGCCGCCCCCCCACCAATGTGGGCCAGGTGCTTACCTTCTTGGACATGGTTGCCTATGTGCGAAAGTTCATCCCCAATTGCAGAGAACTAATTACACCTCTCACTGAGCTCCTCAATACCAAGCAGTGCTTCCATTGGACCCCTGTCAGAGATTGAGCCTTTGAGACGTTGAAGCAAAGGCTCACAACTGCACCAGTAATGCAGGTCCCCAATCAAAACCAATAGTACAAACCAGAGACTAATGCCTCTGACAGGGCCATATGGGGCGTGCTAAGGGTAGAAACTGATGATGGTGTCTTTCTCCCTGTGGCCTATGAGTCCAGGAAACTTACTGACTCAGAACAACACTACCCCATCCATGATAAGGAATTGGCAGCCATTGTACACTGCGTTGAGAAGTGGCGCTATTACCTGGAAGGTGCTACCTTCCCACCCCGCGTTCTGAAAGACCACAAGTCATTTTAGTACTTCAACATGCAGTATCACCTGACACGCCGCCAAGCAGGATGGGTGGAGCATCTATCCCCCTATCAGTTACACATTGAGTACAAACCTGGGGAGGAACTTGTCACAGCTGACGCTCTTTCACAACTCTACGTAGTATCCATCACTGGGGACAATGGTTTAGATCCAGATTGACCCATGCTCTACCTCTGCCCTGAAGCAACCCACTACAAGGGCCTTAAATTTGATCACCATCTCCAAGTTGAAGAACAACAAAAGTCAGTTCACCACTAATGCTGGTAACGTCTGCCGCCAGGCAGAGACAGGTGAGAAGACGTCTTACATTCCCACCACGCAACAAGGGGATACAATACTGCACTACCACCAAACCCTGGGTCACATCAGAGGGTGTAACCTCTTTGAGATCATGAAACATAAGATTTGGTGGTTGCGCATGCGTCAAGACATCTTGGACATCCTTGAAATGTGCGCGTTGTGCAAAAAAAACACATCCAAACCTGCACCCCCAAGTCTGTCCTGCCCATTGAGGCCATGGAACCCTTCAAGCAGTGGGCCCTCAATATTGTGGGGCCACTCCCCAAAGACAGACTGGGAAAAAAGTACATTATCACTGCCATTGACTATTTCACTTGTTGGCCAGTGGCCTGTGCAACAACCAACCACAACACCACCACCATTACCTGCTTTATTGGCAAAGAGATTGTGGCCCACTTTGGGCGACCAAAACGTCTCATCACAGATGGCAGTCACAAACTAGTTGGGCATGTCATGAAAGCATACTGCGCCAAGAATGAACTCCAACGTATAGTTATGTCCCCCTACCATCCTCAAGCCAATGGACACGTGGAACGGTTAAATGGCTCACTGGTTCAACTGATTGCCAAGCTCTCACAAGAGCACCTCAACACCGCATGGACTGAACACCTGCCCACCGCTCTACTCATCCTTCAAGCAAGAATCAACAGGGGCACAGGGTTCAGCCCCAGCACCCTGGCCATTGGGACACCTGACAGTCTGACAGGGGTTGAACAGGGAAAGCTACGGTCCAAGGTCCCTGACAAGCCTCCCCTAACAACAACCCCATCCCTGGATCAATGGCATGCCAAAGCCCAGGAAATTGAACACAAGTGGATTGCAGGAGGGACAAAGCACCTCAAAGCTAGATACGCCGTAGGTGACCCTGTCTACACCCTCAATCCCAATTCCTCCAAGTTGGAACCCAACCACCTAGGGCCCTTTGAAATAGCTGCAGTCTATGACAACCACAACTATCAACTTGAGGATGCCCAAGGGAACACCAAGAAGCTTCACCATGATTGCTTGTGCCCCTGCTGCGCCATCCCCACACAAAGGTTGTTTTTGCGACCTTCCCAGACCTTCAGCAGGCTCCAGTCCTGGTGTCTGACAACAAGCAGGGGGCAAGGGGGGTGTTGCAACCAAGTTTCCAGACTTGCCTGCTAACATATCTTACAATACACAGGGGCGCTCAATGAGCCGCCCCTTGACGTATCTAACATTATGGATTAGTCTGATGGCAATATCAAATGGCGGGTACTTCATCCTAATTAGGAGCTCTGCCAATTCAACTTGCTGATTCATGCACAAGTTATTCCTTGGCTCCAAACCCTACATGGAACTCCCCACTATGCCACCCCCTTGTGGCCTTGTGGCATTCCCCATATAGTATATTAATCCAAATATTCTACAATAAACAATACCTTATTCTTATTATTCTGTCCTTTCTATTGGACTGTTGTCTTCCCCAATTCCAAGTACTGAACTCTCATTGGCTCAGTTGCAACACTATGAAACAATTTCTTTGCCAGGCTCAATCATTAGAAACTCTTTGAGAATATTGGTTATTTTGTGGATCTCAACATTGTCTAACATAATGGTGTTGGTGAACCCCAAGCTAGTGATTTGGAGGTGCTCTTGAACCAATCTGAGACATCAAAGAAATGTATTTCTGTTGTGCAAACCCTTGATCATTTGATACAGCTCAACGCCAAGGGGGGCAAGAAGAGCTACCTTTGAGTAGGCAACAGAACAACAGCTGCATGCTGGATTACACCATTCCTTTCTTCTTTAGGCACATAGCCTTAGCCATTGCGCATAAACAACAAAAATGATGACTTTTTGATGTAATAGGATTTGACTGTTCCCTCTCCTTTAGTGTGTTATATGTCTCAGTCTATTTATGACAGGATTAGATGTTCATTGAGCTGTTCCAATTGTACATAGAAGCCCCAAGTTTCTTACAGGAGAATTTCAGACTCTTCACAGCGCAATAGCATGTGAAAATTGAGGCCTCAATCCAAAAACAGACTCAACCATTGTCTGTATATTTTCCAGTTCAAGATGGCCGTTTCAGTTGATCCAAAGCTTTATTGCTCATTTGTGCTTCTTAACCATTAGTTTTGGCCTGCACTGGGATTTCTCTGAAAGGAGAACAGTACCTGTTTTTGGGAACATACTATACAGCATATGTGTAGATTTTGCCAAAATACCAACAATTGCTACGGCCTTCTTGTAGTTCTGTGTCTCCTTGATGATCCTGATAAAGGTCTCACAAGTGGCTCTGGGAATGATGTGGTACTTGAGATTTTTGGCGTTGGGCAGAGACTCTGCAGGTTCTTCCATGACACATGGCATAGGCACTTGGCTGCATAGCACAGCAACATTTTTCAGCACCTTCTGCCCATTTGTAGCTTGATAGTATTGTGGCTTGCTATCAATGCCTTGCCCTTTGCCATCACTCACATAAGGCTCATATGTGGTGTCAAGTACAGGGGTCACTCTTGCAATAATAGTAGCCAAAATACCATCACAGCATTATACAGGGTCATATACCAAGGACACCCTCTCAATGATGACACAATTTACTGTTTTGGTGGTGGTGACTTTTGTGGAGTCTTTGGTCAGCTTTGTGACCCTAGGATTTATGCTCTGTGTCATTTCACTCTGTTCAACTTGAACATGTTGCTTCAGTGCAGCCTCAATGTTATTCTCTCATCTCCTGTCTTCTTCCTGAGTTGGCACTTGTGTTGCACTAACTCAATTTTTTGACCCACAAGGGCTTCCACGTCCACAACATTCTCCTCTGGCTCCTTGGCTCTGCTGTCATGATGCATCCATTTTGCTATAAAATTTATAAAATTTAATTAAAATTGGTCCATCTATATAATTTATTTATTGTAATTTTTATCTGTCCATATATAGTAAAATCAAGAATTGTATTCACTACTTTTTTTAAATTAGGTTTTAAACTTTCTATGTTAATTATTTTGGTTGTAAATGTGTACTGTTAATTGTATGTTTTAATAAATTTGTTTTTTTTTGATAATTTCAACCCAAAAACAGACACTCAATATTTATTTAATTTTCATATTTAGTTTTTATGTCTTAGTTAGGACAATCTGGTAAAAGTATTATAGATTTGCTGATTTGTTTTGATATTATATATTTTTGTTCTCTGTTTCAGTTGCTATTAGGGTTTGTTGTTGGATCATATATTTACCTTTTGTGACTCAATTGATGTGTTCTTAAAAACATAGTAAACAGAGTAGATTTTTTCTATGACTGAAAAGCATGTGCTATAGTGCTTGGTACATTTGTTGTTGAATCATAATACTTTCTCAGTTTGCATAGGTTGTTGTGTGACAGGACATTTTTGCTAAATAGCGCACATTTCTGTGAAATTATCTTCTATTTGTATCTAAAAAAGATAATTTGCTGTGTGACTGAACCTATGTGTTTTAAACTGACTAATATTTGTTTATATAAACAGGTTTAAAAACTATTACACACAATTAAATAATAAAATTCCAGACTTATCTCTATTTTGGAATTGCAGCTAGCAGAATAATGCTTATAAAATCATAGTATACCTATGTCATATAGAAAAGTCTGTCACTGCTCACACCAGAAATTAGCTGCTCCCCAGCAGGAGTAATGGTCCAGGATTGAAAGGCCATGTACACTATAGGGGCTATACTCACCAGGTAATTGGCAGCAGTAGCCCAGAGACACTGTGACGGTTCACTTGTTGGATGGTTTTGCAGGCAGGGATAATGTTGGCCAAGAGAAAGTCTAGTGGCTTTTGACAGGTAGGGGCCAGTAGGGAGCATTGGCTACTAGGGGAAGGTATGGTCTGACTAGTAGGTAACATAGGACTACTAGAGGAAAACAATGAACCAGCCCAGAAGGGACCATTGGATGCTAGGGGCTGGTTATTTGTCCTCACCTAGCAGGGATTGTTGGCTGCTAGGGGTGAGGAAGGTGATAGCCCAGAAGGGACTGTTGGCTGCTTGGGGTAGGGAGTGGATGATCCTGGCGGGTAACACAGACTGCCAGAGAAGGAGGTGGAGCTAAGATAGCTCTATGTGCCCTTGTGCGCTCACAGGAGCTCTGTGAACATGCACTCTACCTAACGAACTGGTAGGCTGTCCTTGTCTATGTTTCTATGAGAGCTTTGTGGAGGTCCCAAAGTGATCATTGGAGGGCATGGATGTTATCAGAGGTGTCACCAGGGTAGTTGCTTGGGGAAGTAGCTTCAGAACTTGGTGTAATCAGGCCTTTGGGAAGTAAAGTTGATTACTTTGCAACTGAAAGCTCAGACTTAATTACCTGAGTGAGTAAAGACAACTGCACAGACATGAGGATTGTCTGTGGTTGAATGGCCCAGGTGAAGGACACTTGTAAGGGGCCCATCCAAGCGCCAGTAGCCCCGTAGACTTATTGCCTGAGTCTGAGGTATTGGTATTGGGGTTGATCATAGGACCAAGGCGGTTCAGGATCTACATTGAAGACTAGTAAAAGGGACTGTATGATCACAGTGAAGACTAGTTGAGAGACTGTGGGTTCATTGTGAGGATTGGAACCAAGGAGGTTCATTTTGAGGATTAGAACCAAGATGATTCATGGTAAAGATTGAAACCTAGGTGGTTCATGGGTAGGAATGGTTGATTGCTGACTGAGAAGGTCTGATTGTTGACTAGAATGGACTGATTAGGCTGGAAAAGACTATTTAATAGACTGAAAAGGATAGATTAGATTAGCTGAAGGACCAAAATATGCTGGACTAGCTGAAGTGAAAGGGACAGAAGGACTGGTGGTCTGGAGAAAAGAGCCAAGGTTTTTCCTAATCAAGTTGTTTTGATGGGACATTTTCTTGGATTTTACTATATTAGTAAATATATGGGTAAAAATTTAAAGAGGACAAAAAACAATTTAAATAGTGTTCTTCTATTTAAATTGGTTAATGTTGAATGCAGGGAAGACTGGTGCTGTAACAGTGGACCGGTTAACGCTTTGGTGCACAAAGAGTTGTTGCTTTGAGCAGGTTGAGTGGTGGAAATTGATTTCTTATTTGGATTGCGGTGGAACTTCATAAATAGTCTATTTCTGCGCTCTGCAATCATTGGTTGAGTTGGGACATGTTTCCTGATGAATATGATTGGTTGGAAGCCAAAAGCTTAAATTATAAGCAAGAATCCAGTGAATTAATACTTTAAGCTTTTGAGAAAGTAAACATATAGGCTTAAGTTATTATAGGAAAAAGTGAGTGACAATGGTTTAAGCTTTTGAAGAAAGCCATTCTAAAGGCAGAACTGTTGGTAAAAAGACACTATAAGAAGGAGGCTAACTGGAAAGTTACAGGGTCTTTGGGTTTCTACCAAAAGGTTTTGGAAGCCTTTTGGTTGCAAGCAGGAGCTTGGTTGGACAGATACAAGTAGAATAACAAGGACACTAGAGTTTCAGGGCCCAGATTGCCCTGGACAGTCAGCTGCCCCCCTTAGAGTTGATTAAACATGCAGTGTGGAAACCCACACAAAGCACTTTCCAGGGCAAAATGCCCCCCTTTTGACTAGCAAATGGCCCGGGATTTGAGAGGCACACAAGCCTCAAATCCCTGGCATTGAGCCTGTTATTGAATTTGGGCCACCTACCTATCAGGAATTGGCACATTGGGAGCACAATTAATTCATTGCGGGAGCTAAAAATAACTGTAGCAACTTGCCATTCTGCAAATTTCAAAAGGTTTGTGTTATAGCAGCCAATGAAATATTGTGTTCTTGCCCAAGCACGCAAATTCTGGTTAAAATCACAAATCCACCTCCAAATGATGCCATTAGTTCTCTGGTGGCACACAAAGGCCACATAATCTTCAGTAAGTATAAGTAGTGAGGGGGAGAAGCCCTCCTCACTGTTGACATCTAAATAAAGCAAGTTTATGCCTAGAAATTATTATCTTATTGCAGGAATTGTCTATTTTTGCTCAAATTTAATTATTCTCTTTGCATCAATTTGTAATCCACTACTCAATACAAGCTTGCATATCCATATCCTCCTGGTCATACTCATGTTGTCCTTGTCAAACCGCCCTGCACTCTTGACCTGGAGTATTTCCATCCCCATCACCTGGATCTGCCACCAGCAATGAAGGAGATACCTACTGCCTCTCATCTCCCCAACGCGCTTCCCACTAAAGACTTTAGCAAGCTGGAGTTTGTCTATATCACAGTATTGGGGCTGGCCAACCAAGTTGTACCCCATACTGTGAGTTGGCGCCCCCTAGCCTCTGCTCTAAACTACCTGGTTTTATAGTGCTTATTGTGTACATGGCCTTCCAGGCCCGGCCTGCCTCCCCTGTGGGAGTCCAGCCAGACTCTGGTATGGGCCGTGACAGTATGTAAACCATATCTAAACTAGTAAACCTGGGCCCCTATTATTCTTTGATTATAGGGGCATCTTGTATGCTTTTATTTATGACCTCAGCTTACTACCTAAGACAGTATTTGACCAAGAAACAGAAACAAACAAATGCCAAGAAGAAATTGTTGCCAAGCCATCCCAGGTCCAGACTGTGATCATCTCCATCTCAAACCAGAATACTGCTGCCCCCACGACCTTTCCTGACCTGCCAAATTGGACTTGGCTGGTTTCAAAAAAGGAATGATCATGATAAACGCCTTGTTCTGCGCCCACCCTAAGAGCTTCAGAGACAACACCCAGAAGGTTATGATGGTGGCCGCCCAACTGAAGAATGATGCCAGAGAAACCTTCTTTGCCTGCCTTGAGGAAGACCCAGACCTCATACTTTCCTATAATCAATTCCTGGAGAGAATGAACTCTGCAACTACCCCTTCTGGGGCCAAGACCCAAGCCTACATGGGACTCATCCGCCTGACCCAGGAAAGAGACAACCTGGAGACCTATATACAACAATTCCTACGCCTGGCAGATGCAGCCAAGATTCCTGACAACATATCAGGATTGCATTTCAGAAACAGTCTGGACCCACATCAGCCAGCCTAATGAGACACCACCAATGTGACCTTCCCAAAGACGAGCTCCTGGCTATTGCCAGAGACATGGGCTTCAGCCAACCACAAGGATACCACACTGGCCAACCATGGAACAATCAAACCCCTGGTGCAAGTAGGCCCTGCTTGAACATGACCCCTGAAGAGTACCAATGCCACGTCAGAAGTGATATATGCTTCTATTGCCACAGAGTGGCCATTTATCCAAGGACTGCACTAGCTGCTCCAATGGAACCCAAGGAGCAACCATCTCAGCAATAAACAATGCTTCAAAATCTTATCCTATCATTGACACTATCTTATGTTATAAT